>VZTV01008322.1:16747-80571 GCA_013400875.1 Anhinga rufa
CATCCTGCCCCTCTGCTCTGCCCTGGTGAGGCCACATTTGGAGTGCTGTGTCCAGTTCTGGGCCCCCCAGTTCAAGAAGGACAGGGAACTACGGGAGAGAGTTCAGTGGAGAGCTATGGAGATGATCAGGGGACTGGAGCATCTCTCTTATGAGGAAAGGCTGAGAGACCTGGATTTGTTCAGCCTGGAGAAGAGAAGACTGAGGGGGGATCCTATCAATACTTATAAGTATCTGAAGGGTGGGTGTCAGGAGGATGGGACTGGACTCTTCTCAGTGGTGCCCAATGACAGGACAAGGGGCAACGGGCACAGGTTGGAACACAGGAAGTTCCACCTGAATATGAGAAAAAACTCCTTTCCTGTGCGGGTGCCAGAGCAGTGGCCCAGGCTGCCCAGAGAGGCTGTGGAGTCTCCTTCCCTGGAGCCATTCCCACCCCGCCTGGACGCGGTCCTGTGCCCCTGCTCTAGGTGTGCCTGCTCACGCAGAGGGGTTGGACGAGGTGATCTCTGGAGGTCCCTTCCAACCCCTGCCATTCTGTGATTCTGTGATTCTGTGATTTGGGAATCACCTCTTTCCCCCTCAATGATTATGTAAAATGTCTGGGAAAAATGTGAAGTCATTTTATAGGGGATGAAAAATAATTTGCCTGTTGATTGTACCCAAAGAGAAGGGGTATTATGAACAACAAATGCTCTTCTGTGGTTTCAGGCTTTCATTTGGTAAGGTCGAAGCCTTCCTCACAAGTCAGAAGCAGATTGAAAGAAAGAAAAATCAGGCCTCAGTAACTACACAGGAACATTTTGATCTACTGGCACAGTCTAAAGGTTAAAAGTTCCAACATGCCTCTGATCTGGGGAAAAATAAGAGCGATGGTTAGTTTAAAGTTTAAAATTTAAATATTCAATCAAGCTATTTCTCCAGGACACAATTTTCAGGCTACTTAGATGAATTCTGCCTAAAGAGCAGTTGGCAAAACATACAAGATGGAAACCCTCAGCCTCACCTCACGTTCACTTTTTTTGTCCCATTCCCGGCATGAAGTGAGTCCTCAGAAGAGGAGTCTGGGGTACTCCAGAAACAGAAGTCCCTGGACAACATGAACGGCAGGACAAACCAGCTCCCTGTGTCCACACCTGAAACTCCCACACAGCCCCTGAACATCTCCCATGGGCTTCCTGACTGCCAAACTGGGGACCATATAACATGGGGGACATGTATGTAGGAAGCATGAGAGAGTGTTATGTTTGGGGGCTAGGGTAGGGGTTGCTCCCAGCATTACCAGGCTGTTCCCAGTACATGGCCATGCAGCCATGAGACGAATTATATGATTATATTAAATCTTATTTTTCTTTTTCTCATGTGCTTATCTTCATACTGATACTGGTTCCTCCTCAGCTCAGTTGCTTCCCGAAGAGCCTGTTTATACTTGCAAGGAAGTTCTCACCAAATAAGAATTGCATTTAACAGGAAACCATTTCATCATATTTTCCCCAATAAAGCCCCAAAGTGTCTCCTTTTTCCTCAGTAAAGACACATCCCACATCCAGACCTTCCCTGCTAGACTTCTGCACTGTTTCAGCTGTAAAGATAACCGGGTGAGGGTATAATATGCAAAGTTTTATGAACTGGAGCAATCGCTCCAACCAGAAAACTGGCAGCTCCAGCAGGCTTGGCTTTGGACCTTCTTACTTCACAACAAACCTCAAATACCATATCTGGAAATCAAACTTCAGCTGCCTGTTGGCTGGAGCACCACGACAAAAACAAGGTTGGTTTTTTTTTCTCAAAGCCTGCACTAGGCGAAGAAAAGGACAGTATTTTGGCTTCAAGGCCTTGGAAAAACAAAATTCAGTTTTTCCATTCTGTCATTATTCTAGCAAAACCCTGCAGGTAAATAACTCTCACTTGTTTACACTGACGCCTCTTGGAGACACTTGGGAAGACTGGTTAGTGGCTAAATTCATAACCAGGCAGGTATCTCATAAGCTAGGGCTTATTTGTATTGCTCAAATGTACTTCTGCAGAAACAGGTATTTCAAAGAATTTTAGCCCTTATGAGGCTGCTCTGACTTTATAACCCTCCAACAGACAGGCAGGTACCTGGAAAGAAATACTCCACAGTAAAACCCAGCATTTAATAAAGTGCTTTTCCCCAGGAGAGCTCAAGCACCTGCAAAAAGTGAGCTGCTGTCATCACCTCCCTGTCACCAGTGCTGTGACTTGTTCGCAGTGTGGGGAAAAGGCTTGACCAGGACCCAACACTTCTTAACTCCACACGTGCTATCCATTAGGCTGTAAGACCCTGACAGGAGTTAGGTACATAGCTCTAAGTCATATACAGTTTATGCAAACATAACTTACAAATAAATTATTTAAAATAGAAGTATGCAGAAGAGAAATGGAAGGTAAAGCAGGCAACCAGCACAGGCTCACAGCAGAAAGCAACATGAACTACAAGCAAGGAGCAAATTCCCCTAATATGTGAAGAAGGCAAAACTTTACATGGAATTTAAACTAGTTCTTCATATTAGATTCATGCTGGATTCTTACACCAGCTTATGAATCCTGTATATGGCAAGGTACATTTTTTAACCTAAAGGAGATCTTGACTTGGCTTCACCAAGTCACACATGATTCCTCAAGTGTAGTACATGGCCAGTGGGTCCCAAGTGCGCTGCTGTGCATGTTGAAGATTATATAAAAAGGGAGAATATGCCTCCTCATATTCTTTAATACTATTATTGATACTATCATTAAATGAGAGAATATCCTCGAGGCTGGGAAAACCTCAGGGAGTATGGAAACCGACACCTGGGCTCAGGATTAGTTTCCTTGGTTATTAGAGCTGGCTGAACTGTTTTAATAGATAATGATATCTAATTTAATTACATATTAGACAAAACACTTTTGATTATTATTCAGCCAGCCAGAATTAATTAATTTCTAAGTCCTTCTTCCATCCTAAATTTTTTCTACCCTCTTGTCTTTTACCTCTTCTGTTTTCAAGCTCTTCTGAAATCCACCTCTCTCAAGACAGACGTTTACTTCACTACTAACTTGCACGACTTTTTTTTTTAATGATGATGCCCCTTAAACTCATTTCCACAGTCTTTAATTTGATTTTTGGGTCATCAGAGAAAACCTTTGAGTCACAAAATAATTCTAATAAAGCACCGAGATCCTGCCTTTCTCATATACTATTTAAAACAGAGTCCATTTAAAGGCAGACCCCTGCAGTAAACCCTTGTTGACTTTGAATTCCACACACCAACCACTAACTTCTGATCCATTTGGCATCTGTACACTTTTTTTAACTATTATTATTTCTTTCTCCACAGCATAACTGGTGAATTATTGAAATAAGATTTATTTTAACCACATAGTTCATGTTGATGAAATTGGCTAGTTTACTAAATAATTTTCTGCTCTGTACATACTACTTACTTTCCAAATGCAGGCAATGATGAAAAAACAGACCAGAGAAGAGACAATTTTGTGTATTGCTAGGTCAGATACGGAGTGGTGGGAGGAAATTTGTAAGGCAGAGTTTCCCAATTTCCATGGAGGCAAGTGGGAAGCAATTCCACCAAAGCCCACAGTGTTACGGTGTTGTCAGAGACCTCAGGCATAGCTTTGTTCTTCTATGCAAGAAAGCTGCGCTTCAGACCACTCGCCAGCAAGGAAGGCAGAGAGAGTGAGCGGGAGGAGATAAAGTCATGAACCCTTGGTGGTTCCTTCAGTACCTGCATCAGTGCAAGCATGACATTCCCAGGGCTACCCACGTCTGGAGATCCCAGCTCAGGGTGAATCAACTTCTCCGCACACCTACAGCCCCAAACATAGCTCCTTCCAGCCAAAGGCAAAGAATAATCCCCTGTGATTAAGAATTAAGCTGTCAGATACCTTAGAGCCAGTGAGATCCAAACACAAGCCCTAAACCAAGGTGGTGATGAATATACGGTTTTAAACCTGAAGCTATTCATCAGATCCATGCAGCATGAGAAATGAAACTAAGAATATTTAGTTGCCACTAGTGTCTCTAAAAAATTTTCACAGCAACTCAATATTTGCAAACTCCTTATCATATTTGTGTTAAGACATGGTTTAAGAGAAACTCCTGCCTGGCCAGCAGCTGTAATTAAAAAGCAGTTCTCACCTATTTAATTTATAAAGGCTACAGAAGAGCTGTGTCCTCAGATTTTCCTAGAGCTCCTATTACTCAAAACTAGAGGGGAAGTCCTGCTTTGCTACCTAAGTCTCCTGTCTTTGAAGCCAATGCAACTATTGCTCTTTTTATTCACAGGCCCTTGTTTTCAAATAGAGCACTTTTGGGACTGTTTTACTTGAATTAATTGCTTTTCCTGTTTGGGGAAAAACAAACAAACAGGTTTATTCATTTAGAGAACTTGGCAACTGCAGATTCCCCATTACTTTTTTGGAAGAGATATTTTACAAAGAATGTTAACCCACAAATTCAGTAAACATATGGGATTTGCACGTTAATCCAATAAGGCCATTATGGTGATGCTCTAGAGAACTAGTCACCATCAGGAGGGGAAAGGAGACTAATTCTAAAAGGATTTCCCTAAAGCCATTTTCATGTTGGGAAGTCAAGAGCAAATTTCCCTTTTAGTAGTGTTGGTTTGGGGGAAGGGAGGAAGATAATGATAGAGACAACAAAAAACAAGTTTGTGCCCATGTAAGCATGTTTCAAATTATACACCTGAGCTTTAAGGAAAACAAAACAGCCTTTATCCATATTTGCCATTTTTTACACTACAGTGACTGAAAATAGGAGACAATATCCCTTGAATTCAATTATTAAGGTCCAGAGTGGTCACCTTTGATTCATACTAATTTTAGCAGCTGTTTATGTAGACAATTAATTTGAAAATTGTGCTGTTACTAACATCCATCAAACAAGCAATACAGTTAATGATTTTGGGAATACTTACATTCTTAGGGAAATAAGTAGTAACACAAAACCCTTCTGTTTCCTAGGACCTAGGGACCACTTAGACTTGGTATTTAGATTTATCCTCTGCACTGAAGTTGCAGCTACCAACATAAACTACAGCAACTGGTAACTTCATTCTCAGAGGACTGGATTATAATCTCTTTTACAATAGTTTAAATAAGGAGTAGCTGCTGAAAGTCCTTGAACCTGCACAGGTATAAGAGAGTCATGTCTTCATGAGCTGTTCCCTGTCTGCATTCCAGCATAGCCAAATCTGCCCAAAATGCAAAGTACACTTCTGTGCTCCTTAAAAGGGATTAGCTACTACACTGAACAAGCCCAAGAAACAATTAGAATAATTCTATTACGTATATACATGTCCTAAAAAGCACGTAAAGAAACACTTTTCACTGCTGTCTTATGAATTCTTAGATAAGGCAGGCTAAATTCCCAGTTGACATAACCCAAAAATTGCTTAAAATATTTATATGACATTGCCCTCTAGAGGAAACCAAGAAAAATCTGTGTTTTAGTAGATCTTTCCTACAGATGAAAATATGAAATGTCGTTTACAGCATAACAATTAGTGTGTTTGTTAGAAACCATTTTCAGTGAGAATGTCACACACTAGTTTGGCTCCATTTATGATCCATGAGTTTTGAAGAAAGAATTCCCCAGCCTCTAGCTCGTTTTCCTTCTCTGGGCTCCATGTTCAGATAAATGGTACCACAAAGTTTACTGGTTACCACATCTCTGTGTTTGTATCTTCACTACCAGAACAAAAATAGCCCAGGCTATGAAAAATTGGCAAGCACTTAGTAATTCTTCAATTATCATGGCACAAAGAGCCGCTGGTCAATGTGTATGAGGATGAGAAGAAGGACATCACTGACTTTTGTTTCACTGAATAGTTACTCTGCTAGCCTGAACCCATTCCAATGATCAAGTAATGGACTAGGAAAATAGAGTCAAAATGATTACTCTATTAATCAATTCTTTGTTTCACCAGGGTTTTTATTAGAAGATCATCCAGTTATCTATAATACCTACTATGGAGGAGTGAAAAAACAGACCTTGCCACCTTTTTAAACAATAGAAAAGAGTCTTCAGCAGAAGGCATCATCAGAAACAATAATCTCCTTCAGCCACATTTCAACAGTTCTGTTGCATTTTGAAAAAGCTTGAATCCATTTTCCATCTACCTCTAGTTTCTCACAGTCTTGCTAAAGAGCCTTCAGTCCAGCGGGGCTTCCTAATTATTGGATGCTCTAAAGCGGTCTGCTGCTAATAATCACATTTGCCCTACTCTTGTCCTGTCTCAGTCAGTACAAGTCTTCCTGAGCTGCCCCAAACCTTCTGGCAGTGCCTGCCAACTTGTTTTTTTTTTACTGGTACTGGTCTGTTAAAGGTGTTTCCCTTTGGAGGCCCAGATGATCTTGCTAAGTGTCATACATTTCATCCAGAGAAAGCAGCAAGAACGGTGAGTGATGCTGCAGAGCCTGCAATTGATACATAAGCCCTTCCCATCTTAGCCTACATCTGATAGAAAGGAGGCAGAAAAATAAGTTTCAAGGAGCATGTGATACTGCTCAGAGATGAAGGCAAGTGTCACATCAGATAAGAAAAGCAGTGAGTTTTCCACAGGAGAAAAAAGCCCAGCCCCAAAGCCATCCACTGCAGCAGCTGTCTCTGGAGTTATATACCTGCCTCTCTGCTGATCACACCTACGTTTCTTGTATTTATCCTCTCACTTATGTCCATAGATGGCAGATTCATGCTAACAAGCCATCTCTCTGAGGCTGATGTCAAGCACAGTCTCTGCCTGTGGAACTGTCTCCTGTTCATCATCTTTCAACCCTGCCCACTCCTGCCCTTTCCAAGCCCGGCCTGATTCCCAGTGACAGGGGATAAGCAGGTTTTAAGCTGCTGCCACCGTTAATGCTTTTAGCTCTGGAGGGTCATAGCTCAGTCCTCGTGCATATTCCAGAACAGCAACCATAACACCCAAAAGTACATGAGGTTGGCAAGAAGATATGATCCTTGCAGAGCAGCCCTGAAACCCTTCTGAGAACAGGAACGCTGCTCACTTATGAGAAAAAAAACATTTAAATGAAGACGGGACAAGCTGTGCTTTTCCAGGGCTCATGGTACATCAGTCAGTACAGGTGTCCTTTCGGACAACTTGCTATGTATCTTACTGCGACCCAGTAACCTGGCTCCAGTTGCCTCCTCCTTCTGCAGCAGCTCAATGCTCCTGTCTCATGGAAATCAGTCTTTAGCCCACAGGCTGCTTTGTGCAGAATTTTGGACTCCCAGAATATGAAGAGAAATTCACTTATACAGATTAGAAGAGAGACTGTGAATGACTGCACATTGCAAATTGGTGTGTAAGGGCACAAGCATTATAGAAAGAGCAAGAATAATGGGTACAAAATGTTCCTTGCTTGTGTTTTTGAACATTTCTATTTTTAATTATTGATGGCTAAAACAGTGTTCTGTGCTAGCAAATGCACTGCTGGAGAGGCTGTGAAAATAACTGCTGCTGTGGCTGAAGGCCTCACCTGCTCCTTGGCTGGGTGGTGGAAAAAAATGACCCTATTTTGTGCATTCCAGCAGTCTGCCAATTAGTTGAGTTCTGCTGCATCCTGACTGTGCTTCCAGATGACCTGAGAGCATGAGATGCTTGCTGTGTGCGAGGCTGAAAATCCCACTCAGGATAGAAAAGGGCTCTTGCTGATGCACTGGTATCAGGAATAAATGACGAGTCACAAGGCTGATTCACCAAACTGGGTTGTTCCCACAGTAGATGAGTGGGGAGGGAAGAGCTCCCTCCCAAACAGTGGGCTTGTTCTCTTGTAATTACAGCGCGGTTGGAACAGCAAATTGAATGGAGATGCACAGCCATACATTTGGCAACAAGGTACAGCCTTCTAAGCGGAGCTTTCACAGCTCAGTGGAACAAAACAAAAGCACACACAAAAAAGTTCAGGACAACCCCCTCTATAATCTTTGAAGCTTTCACACCTCCTAAGGCAACACCACCAATCTCTGTCCAAGTGTTTTCAAGCCTGATGCAATCCTTCTGAAAAGAAAAGTGTGAAGAGCCAGGGCTGGGGAAGCATTTGCTACAGATGACCCTGGGGATGCTGCCTAGTTATACATGTATGCCCTCTGGGGATCATGCTTTCTACCAAGAGAGGCTGGCTCTGTTGTTCAGTGACGACAGCGTGTAGAAGGCAATGATGGGCATATTGCTCCCAAAATTTTGGGACAAACATGCAAATGCATACAGGACATGATCCATGTAAATCAGTGGGATTCCTTCCATCACCTTTTATGGGTTTAGATATAACAGAGCTGAGCGAGAAGATAAATAACATGCAAAGTAGAGGAGGATGAGGGGTTTGGAAAGTCTGTTGAGGAGGCAGTTGTAGTGGTGGGATGCTGCAAATGACCATTGACAGGTTTTGCCTCTGCAGGACTTGGCACAGGGAGGTTGAGAGGGAAGGCAGGAACCAGAGGGTACAAAGGGGAAACTGAGCAAACCCATGCTCAGATTAATAAAGCAAAGAGGACAAACAAGCTAAATGATCTCTGCTGAGTCTGGGGATTAGTGACCTTCTGCTTAAGTCTTTGGCTCTTGAGAGAGGATTTGGGATAAAGCTCATTTCTTCAGAGCAATTTATTTCTCAACATGTGTGGCTAAGTCTGCTCATACCTTTGCTGAAGACATAAAGGAAGGGAAGAAAAACACCTCTTTCTTAGTTTCTAAGCCCTGTTATATTTTAAGGGGGCAATTAATATCCACTGTCAGGAAAAAATACAGCAGCCATGCTTCAGAGGGGGCTGCCTACTCCAGCATACGAGACTTTAGGAGCACAGTGAGACTTACACTGTGCCTGAGACATTTTAGACATCCATAGGCTTCCTCTTATTTTCCACAGGTTGAGCACACATTCACTGTCTCCCTGCTCACAGCAGCTCAACTGGAGGAGAAAACCCTCAGCCAAAATCCCTATGTGCTGCTTATTTTCCATCTTTGGGACTCACACGCCAGGCAGCTTGGAGGGCATGTCAGCATACACTTCCCATCCGTGCCTGTGATAACGAGCCCCAGGTCTCAGCCTCTGTGCCCTGATCCATCACTTAGGAGCATGAAGACTGGTAATATGATATAAAAAAGGAAACTAATTCAACTCCACAATAGGCTGGGGGTATTTTTTAGGTCAGTTATGAGAAATCTATTCCCTGAGATTGCATTTGGAGGCTGCAGTCTCCAGGACCACTGTTTGTTTTTCTCTGTGTAGTCAGTGCTGTTGATATTTTAACAAGGAGCTCCCACAGAAATGTTTGCCCCTTGGCCAAGGGCAAAGGGCCAGGATACATTTCCATTTGTTTTCCTATTAAACCAAAAATATTTTCTTATGAACATAACCAAGAGAAGGCCCTGCTAACACCAGGCAAAGCAGCTGCTTATACTGAGCAGCACTTTGTGTTGGCAGCACTTTTGCTTTAGGAAGGAGGTGAGGAAACACAGTAAAACAGAGCAATTGATCCATGCAAACTGACATGCCCAGAAGGTGGGGGTGTGGTGAGACAAAGCTTTCTGCAATGATCAGGGATAGTTTTCTTGGGGTGATTTTTCTCTAAGAAAAAGGATGTATAAAGGAGACTGCTCTGCCAAGAAGAAAATAAATCCACAACTTCTAGAGAAAGACAAGCCCATCACAGGCACAGAAACATGAAAACCTCCCCTTCCACCATAACACAGGCATTCATAAACCCTAATGCCCGACCCTACTAAAGAATGGATTTGTTAACAAAAACTTAAACTGAGGGCATCAGCTGATGAGCAGAGGGAGCACAGCCCTTGTTCCCCATTCCCACAGCATGCCATCCCCACACACCAGTTGGAGCACCTGGAAGTGTTTTGAGCACACTGCTGAGTAATACGGTACCAGAAAATCCTACAAATGCTCCAGAGACAACTGCAGCCCCCAGCACAGGGACGAAGTGGCCATGGCGAGGACAGCCAGCCTCCTGCAGTGGCAGTGTCTCACCACAGCGTGGCAGGAAGCAGTGCTCCATGGAAAAATGCAAAATTGGAGCATTGCACTTTGATAACAATGAGTAACCACATTTGAGGGGGGTTTCCTCCTGACAAGAATCTCTTTCTGTTGCAGGGGCAAAGCAGGTTATGGTAAAATATCATTTGGTTCAAACTTTTGAGGAAGGGGGAGCTCAATAAAAAGTGACTTGAAAGGTATGCTCTTCTGAAACATCAGTTTTCAAACCACACTGTCAGATTTTTGAGCAGCTCTACTCAGATGCAGCAAAAGTCTCCGTTCTCCATTCCTATCTCCTCAGCAGGTATACTGCTCTGCATCTTGCATGCAGAGCTCCCAACAAGCAGGCAAAGAACAGCACCCTCTGGAAGACCACTGTTCAGAGGAGAACTTGGCTCTGAATACAGCCAGGGACTGCATATTGGCTTTCCAGCACCAGTAAGGACTGTTTTGATACAGAACCTTAAGATTTCATCCAGCTGAGCCCAGGACTGTTACTGATTGCTGCAGGCAAGCAGTACAAAGTGCTTTTGCACGTTTTGAGACCTGTAATTTGATGTTCAGTGTTGTACTCTGATCTCTAATCAGCTTCTAGGACTTACAGAGAAGTAGGACTGTGTTTGCAATGTCCATGTATCACACGACTACTACTAGCATTGACCTGTTAGGAGGATCACAACATTACCTTCGTACTTCCAGCTATCCTGGAGCATGTAGATGTGCAGTAGCAGCAAGCACTCAGGAAAGACCTTGGCTCTGACCTTAGCCCCAACTTCAGGTAAGGTCAAAGCTTTGCCTTCTGTAGTGGCACTTGAAGCCTACTCTCCGTTGCACATCTGATTTCTGAAGGTCTTTCTCAGCATCTTTGAAAATGAACAAATTTCCCTGACATTCGGCATGCCGTATCTTGTGCTGAGGAGGAGTCAGGACACTGGCTGAAGAAGAGAGACTAAGAGAACGCTGTGCAAAGGTATGGCTGTCAAAACACTTCTCTGTTCATTTTTTGGAAGCGACTTCAGGTTGTGGGTTAAAAAGAAGCCAGCAGTTCTCTGACTGTATTCCCACACATAGTGATGTTTGGTCATTTTGGTGATGAGGAACACAATATTTTGAAGCAGTGGTTGGGTTTTCTTAATGACAAAATTATAATAATATCTCATGTTTATACCACACTGTCATCACTTGTAATATATCTTACTCTGCTTTCTTCAAAAACAGTTTGAATTTGGAAATCTATTCAGCACTGATTTTAAAGATTAGATGTATATGGTAGCTGTGTCCAAGCACTGCAGCTATGCTTGATGAAATTTGTAATCAAATATTTCAAACTGAATGATATTCATGACAAAATAATTCTTTTGCAATCCTCCCAGGACTTGCTCAATGAAGCCCCATTCAGTCATGCTCAAGTAATGAAGGATTCATCTGTCATCTACAGGAATACTAACAGCCTCCCTCCAGTAAATGAGTAATAGCCCAAAATGAGAGAAGCAGTTCCAAAATACATAGGAAGTTGTTGTCTGGGGGAACATAACCCATGTGTTTTGGAGATACAGTTATATAGACAGAAGATAAACAAACATGCAGAGTTTTGGCTAACCTTTATTCAGTACTCCAGTACAGTTAATTTCTCTGCAATTGTGTTTGATAGACACACACAATTTGCTAACTCTGAAGAGAGCAATGATTTTCCCTGTGTCACTAATATCACCAAAAATGCCACCACCTACATCCTTCCTCTCTAATGTGATAATCCCCTGTTAAGCAAAGAGCTTTGATGATTATATTACTGCATAATGTTTCTCTAAAGGAAAAGAAAGAAAAAAAAAAAACCAAGCTCAGCAATAATCAGCCTGTTTCTGTTGTTTACATGAGATTCAGTGGAATTTAAATAAATAACTTTTCTTTAAAGAAGTCAGATTCAGCTTCCCTAGCAGGGAGAGACAGATAAGTGATACCCATAGCTGGCTCCTCCAAGAAGCAGTGTGCTGCTTTTCTGCACTGTGTCTGACCCCACCACTGCTCTGAGACCTGAGAATCTGTAGGCGCAGGACCTACACCAAGCAGGTGCCAAAAGAGTACAATCTGTCCAGGGCTGCCCAACCTCTTACAGCTCCAGCTGTCTATCCCTGCATCCTCTAGAGACTGACCACATCCACAGGACAGCCAGCAGAAGGGACTGCATACCCTTACCTCTCCTCTCCTGTCGTCCAGTGTATTGGCTTAGCCCCTTGGAACAGGGAGGGTTTGCACGGTGAAATGGAGCTGGAGGCAAGGTGACATGAAGCCCAAGGTACGTGAGCATGCTTCTGCCAACCCTGCTGCAGAGGTGGTAACACCCAGGAAAGTGGCAGAGTTGTTGAGATCCTCATGCCAAATTCCCCACTCTTATAGAAATAAATCAGGAGATTCCCGAAAACACCAGTTTGGACAACATATTCACCAGGTAAGATGGGGCTGCCCTGGCACACCTGGCAGGTGCGGAATAAATATGCAAGCAGTGATTTTGCTTGCCAAATCCAGCCTGGTGCTACAGGAGCTAAGGCAGTATTTTAATTTCACTGACCATGCACAGGCTACACTAAGTACCTCACACCACAAATCAAAGCACTCACACCTTTTTGTATCAACCTGGAACAGTTTCTCACCCAGTCAGAGAATAATTAGGCAGACAGAAATTGAGTCAAGACTACTATTCAGTGTGCTGTCCTACCCCAACACCTTGAAGAGCCAAGGGAAAATGGCTCTGCTACTGCCACCATAGCAGCAATATGGAAATACTCTAGGAAGGCTTCTTCTTTGAAACAGTCTTCCCAGAAGGCAAGCTGACATTGCCTTTCAATCTTTATAAACCTAGACAGAATTATGTGCCTTCTGAGCACCCCGATGGAGGAACCTACTGAAGGACTATGAAAGCATCACAGAGCAGATCAAACGGCCAAGGTGGTAACATGGAGTTGGAACTACCAGCCAGCTCCCTCAGAGGCAAACCCAAGTACTCCAAGCTGAGAGCATCCTCAAGGTCCCAAGCCGTCATCTATCAACATCACCCTTGTCAAATAGCAGTTGACAGTAAGTTAGGCAAGGATGCTTTGGATGCTGAAAGTAAGTCAGGTTTTGACTACGAGATATTCTAAATTTAGGCCTAAATTGGATGTAGAATATTCTAAAACAGGATCTTATGAACAACAGCACTGGCCCCACACCACCAAAACTCTGTCTTCATAATGGCCAAAAAAAAATCTCAACTAGGGAAAATGGAGCACTTGGTTCTCATTAGTAGCAGTCACAGCTTGCTGGTCTAATAACAGAGCTTGCCAAAGGAACAAGCCCAAAATGAAGCCTTCAGGGACAGGTTAAAAAGAACAGATACCCAAACATTTTGGACTCCATTGGGTATTATCTTTCACTTTGCATTAATAATAAAATAACACTATTGCTGGCCACTGAAAGCAATTCCCTTGGATTTTAGGAAGTGACATCTGGCAAAGGGGAAACAGCAAACTAACTTCTTTTTGCCACAAAAGCTCTCAAATTTGGGGGTGCCACTGATTAATACTGCCACAGTACCAATATTTATACACTTATTGAATTATAGGCTTGAAATTACAGAGGGTTGTTATCACACCTGCAAAACCATGGACAGGGTGACCTGCCCAGCACCCACAGATCGAGGAGTCACTGCTTTTCTTCTGCCACATGGCAGAATCAGGAGCAATGGTCACCCCGCACCGCTGCTGTATTCACTGCCTGTTGGGAGCAAAGGCCATGCACTTTGCAGGATTATAACTTGCAAGTGTTACCCCCACTGAGGCCACTGTGGCTTTGCAAACCCAACAACTAAAGCAGCAGATAAGTCATCCCATCAATGAGACTGTATTCTCACTGGATGAATCTGTAAAGATACAAAGATGCAACTCTTTTTTATTTTTTTTCAGTATCCAGCTTATTTCAGTTCAAACTTGTTATATGCTCCTGTTGCAAATCTCACTTGCTGAAGCACTTTCTCAGCTGGTCTAAAATGGCATATTACTCTGAAGGCCCATAAAACGTGCTGGATTACCCAGGCTGCAGATCAACAGAGTTTCCTTTTAAAGCAGGGCCATTTCACTAGCATACAGATGCACCTGTGCAAAAATCTTCCAGTGCTGCTGAGTCTGTATTCATTTTTACTTAAGAAACCAGTTTTATCCAAACCCAGGAAGACTCTTGTTCCAGTGGAGACCCTCCGATGCTTATGATGTACTATTTTTGACAAAAGGACCCCTCAAAATTTTCCAGTGGATGTGCAAGTAGCAGATGTAAGCTAATTATCAATTTGCTTTTGCTACTTATTTTCTGCAGACCTTAAGAAGGAACTCAGAGCCCTGCCAGGAGCTGGAAAGCAGAGGTCAAAACCTCTGCTCTCAGGCACAAATCAGGACCAACCGCGACCTGCACCATGCACTGCAAGAGGCAGCCACCAGCAGCTGCTCTTCCACCCTTACCTTGCACCGGTGACGTCCACGCCAACCATCAACTGGCCGTTTAGAGAAAGGATCTCGTCTTTCAGGCGCACTCTCCCGCACTTCCCAGCTGGGCTGTTCTTCTTCAGGTCCGTCACCCAGATGCACCCGACGTCAAGCACTGGCCCCTTATGCCCCTTTCTCTTCTTCCCTCCCCGACGCTTCTCCCCGTAGTCCCCGAAAGCAGGGATGTTCCCAAAGCTCAACCCAAGAACCTCGGGTTTTCTTGTCTCCTGGGCCAGGTACATGGTGCAGATCTCCGTATCCAAAGTCCCGCAGCTCCCTGGCTGCAGTTTGCTCTCATCCACAGAGAAGTTGAGCTGGATATACTCACTCAGCTTCTGGACAGCTGAGCGGCAGAGCTGCTGCTCGGCACCCTCAGCCCCCTCCCGACGGCTGTTCTGCAGCCACTGGCACAGGAGGGGGAGGAAGACCCCTGCGTTGTCCTGTGTGATGGGCATCGCTGTCCCTGTGCATCCCCTCACGGCAGCAGCCCTGGCCCTGATCGGCTCCCCGGCCCTTGGCTCCGCCGCCCGCCACGGCCTCCTGCATCCCCTGGAGCCATGCTGGAGTTGGGCTGCAGATCCAAAGCAAGCCCCATCTAATCTCACAGGGACGTTTTTTGGGCTCCAACTGACCAAAAGCACAGTCAGGGCAGGATGTTTTGTGTGAACACACTGCAGTGGATGAAGCGGTGGGGAGCGTCTGTGGCTCTCTGGGTATGCCTGCCGTCGGGGTCCCTACTCCACTGGGAATGATGTCTCCTTTCCACCACAGTCACCGCACTGTCTTGCCCTGCAAGGGGGAAACAACATGGTTAGACGTGCAAAAAACACTGCAGGCATCCAGCAGCCCCAGCCCAGCATCCCACCCGGGGCAGGAGCCCAAAGCTGGGCTTGCATGACCAGAGCCACTCTCCTTCTGCGATTTACCACTTGAGGGCACCAGCTGCTCTTCTCAGCAAGAGAATAAAAGGTCATGATTAGCTCCTGACCTCCCCAGTAAAATGGGTAATTGATGAGGCGTGGGGATGCTCCTGCCACAGCTCCAGGCTTGTCACCAAAGAAAAGGAGACACTGCAACCAAATCCACTCCAGAGACCACTGAAGGGGCACAGTGTGACATGGATCTCACCAGCGACTGAAGCTGGTTGATGCTGCTGCTGAAGGCAGCTCTGCTCTCCTCCATGCCACTGTTTTCAGGCTGGGATAAGCTTAATCCAGTCACTTCTCTGACTTAGCACCCCACCAAGCTGCACAAGGGCTGGGCAGCAACAAACACGAAGGGTGAGGACAGGCAATGGGGTCCCTCTTACTGGCAGCAGTGGCTTATAGCAGACTAAACCTACCCTGCAGGTAAAGCATCTAAGGTAGGTTTGCTACCCAGTTCCCCAGGACAAGAGTTGTGCAGGTGAATTCCCCAGTTCCCTGCAATTTGGAGAGGGAGGCATACAGACAGCCAGGAGGCAGCAAGAGCTGGAAGTTAGCAAGCAAGAGGGTGAGAAAGGTTTTTTTTCTAGGATCATTACTACCTATGAAACAAGGAAAAACCCTTATGTGAGTCAAGTCTGGTTGACCAATTTCTTTTGGGTGTTATTTTCTAGCAGCATATGCTGCTCGGTGATCTGTGCACTGGGAACGTAGAAGAAGGCAACAGCTCTAAGCTTGCAGCCTGCATGTCTGCTCCTGCAGACAATGGATGTAAGGCTTGGGTTAGGCAGAAGAGCCTGTAGCAAGAGCCAATGCACCAAGAGCATGAGTATAAAGTGAGACTCTTGTTGCCCAGAAGCTGGATCCGAAGCGTTCCACCACCTCCCTGGCTGTGTGGCACTACCTAGATGTACAGGAATGACCCCAAGTAAGCTCAGGCAGGGTCAGGGACAACATATCAGAGCCACGCATGATGTTCCTAGGAGGACACCAGCATCTTCATCAACAGGGTGATGTTACACCAGTGGCTGAACAGGGATGGACATCAGCTCAGGAAAGGAGGAACTGGCCAATTGCTTAGTGAGAGGGACTTCTGAGTTAGCCTTAGGAAAGGAGACATAGCAGACAAAGCTAGAAGGAAGAATAAAGACAGAAGCACCCTGGCCACAGGTCTAAAAAGAAGGTGTGATAATACAGCCACAGACAGACCAGGAAATAGGGTTAAATCCTCTGAATATCTTGGATATCTAATGCAACACTGGTGAATATATTGCTTTTAACACAGAACGTGGGTCTTATTTAAGATCTCAGATTTAATTTAAGACAGAAGTGATGATTTAACTGACAGAACTGGAACTTGTTGTAGTAAGACATAGATCTGGAATACTGATATAAAGATGTGTAGCTTATATATGGACTGGCAGAGAAAAAGTAGAGGCAGCATCTCTTGGTATACTAAGGATGATGCATACACTTGCTCTGAGGTCCAGAACCCAGAGGGAGGAAGAACTGCTAAATTCTCTGGTTAATAATAAAAGGAAAAAAAAAACCAACACATGGGGGAGGGCACAACAAAACCCAAACCAAGAAGATTAAATGGATCAGGCTACCTGACAACAACTGACTCAACAGTAATGGGAGAGTACAAGCTAGGTATCTGAGGTATCTGCTAGGAAAGGAAAGCAGGAGATAGAGTGCTGGTGCCTTTGGAGCAATATTCTCATGTGACTGATAGGTCAAGTAATCAGGCGGGAAGTGCCTCCAGAGAGGGACGTGTTGGGGGTAAGAAGGTGGAAGGAAACTTGTGAAAGAGTGCCTGTGAAATGATGAAATCTGCCATAGGCAAGGGATTGGGGACAGCAAAACAGAAATGCCTGGCTTCAGTACATTAAAAAAAAACTGTCAGGCAAGAATTCATAGAGAAGAGTTTAAAGGAAAAAGAAACCAAGGTGAGCTGTAGTTTCTCGAAGAACAATACTTTGTGCTTAAAAGGCACAGGCACAATAACATCTCAATGCAGAAGAAGGATCAGAAGACTTGCCAGCATCACGAGCTTTTCATTTACCTCAAAGACAAGAAGAAAAAACACTAAAAAGTAACTGAGCAGGAATTAAAAAAATAGTGTGAACACACAGGCAGAAATATTAGAAACATCAGGGCATAAAAATTAAATTAAACTTGCAGAGATAAAAAAAAATGTTACCCTTTATATGTATATTAATACCAAGAAGACAGTCTGGAAAAGTGTTGCTCAAATAGAGAGAAAGTTATTGAAAAATGACACTGAAAGAGGCAATGCTGGTTTGATTTTTACTTTAGTCCTTGTTAAAATTACCTGCTATACACTGAGGATTAGTACAGTTAATACTACAACACATCATCTCTGCAAAGGTATGCATTCCTCTTCTCTGCCCATTCCAGGGTGAGATCAGTCCTCTGTCCAAGTCAGGTATTTCCAGACCAGCAGGGTGGGACAAACGGCTTTTTAAATTCCCTACAAAACCATCTGAAGCTATCTCAGATACATCCCTCCTGGTCACCTGTGAGAGCTCAGATAGGTTAGGTGCCAGAAGTCAGGACAAAGGCAAGCACAGTGGCTGTCTTCAAGGGCAGAAAGAGAAGAAGCAAAAGGATGTTGCTCAGTCAGTCTAGCTTCAATCCTCTGAAAAACTCTAAAACAAACAAAGAAACAGTTTGCATGTATGTGGATGATACCAAAAATATAAGCAGCAGCAGATACAGAAGAGACAAGAAAAAAATCATATCAAAATAAACTAATTTCTTTTCATAATGGAGAAGTTGTTAGATGTCATTTATCTGGGCTTTATTATAGCTTTTGACACCATCTCAAACAACTTTCTCATAAATAATCTAGGGAAACATGATTAAATGAGACTACAATAAAGCCATACCCAGGGAGTAGTTATTAATGATATTCTGTGAAAACAGAAGGACGCTGTGAGCAGAGCTCTGCTGGATCTATAAAGTCTAGTTCTGCTCAGCACATTCATTAGTGACCTGGACGATGAAAGAGAGCACACTTATTAAATCTGCAGATTACACGAAGCTGGGAGTGACTACAGACATACTGGAGAACAGGATTAGCATCAAAAATCATCTTTGCAAAAATAAAAAAAAACATTGTCTAAAAATAAAGTTCAGCAAGGACAAGTGCAGAGGTACTACAAAGGAAAATCAACATAGATAGGGTTGGCAAATCTTTGGGAAGAGATGCAGGGTTTGTAGTGAATCTTTCCTGTCAATAAAGTCTGGCTGTTGGGCCAAAAGAAAAGTGTCATTGTCCCAGGATGTGTCAAGAAGGACAAAGCCTACCCGGCAGATGAAGTATCTCTGTAGCCTTAGTGCAGGGCTGGGAAGGTCTCTGCAGCAAAACTGCCCAGTTGGGGCACAGCTCTGACATGACTACCAGCCTAGAAAATGTAACTTATTAGGAAATACTCAACAAATGCTAGTCTAAAAATGAGAAAGTATTGCAGGTGGGGTGTGAGAACACAAGGTAAAGGTCCCCATGTACTTAAAAATGCCCCACAGTTACCAGGAGGAAAAAAGCAGTATATCCCCTTGCCCATGGTGGAGTAATGGATGTGAATCACATTGGGGTAAGTTTAAGTTAGTGGTTAAGTAACACTAATGAGGATAAAGAATACCAAAGCACTGGAGGACACTGTCTCGGGTGACTAGAGTCTCCATCATTCATGTTCTCTGCAGTGGGTTAGACAAATACCTGCCAGGAGCAATAATTAGAGCCAATCTCTATTGGGCTGTGGTAGAGAGTAGATCTCTCCATTCCAATACCTCTTACTTTTCCCTTCAGCATCATTTTCTGTTTTAGTGAGAGCATAGTGAGAGGTCATATAATGGGTAACATCCAGTGAGTTATGACAAAGACACCCTTATCATTGCTTCAACAGCAAACATCGATACAGCTCCCAGTAACCACACAGGGTTCAAAACCATTCAAGCTCTGGAGATGATTAGACCAGATCACCCTTTGAGGCCCTTTTTGGCCTAATAATTTAAAGAGTTTGGCTCTCAGCTGGTAATTTTGATATTGCATAGACATGTCATGGGCTGCCCTTTACAAACTATCCCCACAGCGAACATGCTGCCCCAGTCTCCAGCCTGGAGAACTTGGGCATCCTTGAAAGCAGCTCACAGTTTTAGCTCCAGAGTCTCCAAATCTCCTCCGTGTTGGCCAAGGGCACAACTTGATGTTGACTTCAGCTTCAATCCTGCAGTTAGCTGGGCAGGATGGGGCATTCAGAGGCATCTGTATCCCACGCAAACTCATCCATCATTCATTTAGTGACATTGCTGGAGGGCTCTCTCCCTCCATGCACACAAGTCCCTCCAGAGACAGAGGATGACAGCCCTCTCCATCCCGCCAGAAGCAGGCAGCCTTCAAAACCCCATTCCTTCTCCCTGCAGGAAAAACTGCGGGCGTTGATACGCTGCAGGTTGCCTGTCTACTTCCCTGAGCTCACTGCAGAGCCATGGCAGACACTTAAGATAATCATGTAGATAATTACACAGTACTTTCAAGGGATTTGATTTTCTCAAACAAAACCTTCTGGCTTTGGAAAAAAAGACTCTGACAAACATAAATAGGAAATACTCCTTCCAGATGAAACAGGTGGTACAGCACTGAGCTGAACACCTCTGTGCTGGTGAGAAGAGCAGCTCGGCTCAGGCTGTCCGATGCCAATAGGAGCAAAAAATAGAAGGGTGGCAAATTGTTCATCAAGGGAAAAAATAGATCTGCCTGATCAAAAAGGCAAACTCAACACTAAGATGAAATTAGTTTTTGCTCTTGACTTCCACCAAAACACTCAAGACCCACATGAGAAAATTTACTGGAGTTGCCCCCACCTTGCTTACTTTCCGTAGGTGACAGACCTGCCAAACCACCCCACCGCCTCGCATGGAGTACAAGACTTACATACAGAAGGCGCTGATTTTATGCCCACCCTGGCATTGACACTTGCCTGGAGTAAACCAGACCAGCACAGTGAATGGGCAGCCCTGGGGAGAGAAGTCCATGTTTCTGGAGACAACTTTCCACCAAAGAGATTTTGTCCTTGTTGCTCTTTATCCCTCTGGGGCTACTAACTCCCACTCTCTGGACAGTGATTTAATCTCGCAGCCTACCTGGGTCTCAGTAAATGTGATCTGTTGAGATTTTTTTGGTTTGCAGTTTAAAGGATAAAGTAGACTAAGATGTTGCAGACAATGAAGTTTGCAGGCTCAGAACATAGCTGGTAAGATATTGGTGTAGCAAATCCTACTTAATTTATTGGGTGCAAAATGGAAACAATTTTAGTCCTATTCATATAGCAGGGTCATGGTTCAGAGGCAGCATGACCACTCAGTTTGCAGAGGACCCTCAAAGTAGATTACCCCTTCATGGTCTCTCAGTTTAGAAGGACCCTCACCATGCTGGGTATTGGTTTTAGGGCTCAGATTTACCCTCCCCTGCTGCAAGAGCCCACAGGCTGCACCCACAGCATGGGACAGGCACCCTGCTTTGCAGGAAGATGAAGCTTTTTGGGTCAGATGCTCTCAGAGGATGAAAAAGATGCTGAAGCAAACACCTTGAAAAAACATGGTCCCCATTGCCCAGCCAGCAAAGCAACAGCCCACGTACCACTCCTCTCTGTCCAATCACAGAAACAACCAGCCACTTTGCACGGCTGCAGCCTGCCCGTGCCTCTTCCCAAAGACATGCCACCACCACCCAGGGAGCGGAGCAGCCTGGTCCCTCCCCAGCCAGCCACCAGCCACAAGAATCCTGCTAGGCATCATCAAATCTGATCCCCAGCTATCACAGCAACTGTTTCACCTGCTACCAAATAAAATTCATCAAATTTTAACTTGAAGTAAAGAGGATTTACATCTCTGTTATTTTGCTGGAAAGCTGTCCCACCACACTGCATAGCTGGAAATGGTCTATATTCCAGCTTAAATATATTCATAATCAGTTTATAACCACAGACATGTACCTTCTACAGTTCTCTGCTCTTCTTGGTATTTATCAGCTCTTCTCACCTTCATCCCTGGAGAAGGGATGAAGGGATGAAGGGATTTACAGCCAGAAAAATCAGCCTTTACCTGCCCTTCTTCCACCCAGCACTCTCACATAAGATGCGCTCTCAAAGGCTGAAATACCACCCACATAAATGAAATGGATATCTTCTCCCTTCCCCAGTGAAAGTTTTTAGTTATGGCTCAGGAAGTAACACACTTTTTTTTTTTCCATCTCCAGCCTTTTAGTTCAAAATATTGAGTTAAACATAGGTGATGTAGGTGAAGAGAAGTTGCTTCTTTCAGGCTTTCTTAAGGAAGAGCTATCTTAAATGAAAAGAAGAGTATTTTCTTTAAAAGAGTTGAGGCTGGAACTGTCAAAAAGCATAAATGGATATTCAGGGCATAAACACAACTTCTTTCTTCTGACAAGCTTAGCTTTTACTTCCTACATCACCCACAAAGGAGTGATGTAAAGAGCTCCAATAATCACTTTCTCATAGGGGGGAAAGAAAATACAGAGGGTCATTAAAATGTCCCATTACCAATTTTTAAAAGGTGATTTGTGCAAGCAGCCAATACGCAATGCTCCAGGATAACCCCTCTGGCATTTCCAGCCTAGCCTAAGCCTCCAGAAAAAAATACATACAGTTATTCCAAAAATTCCTTTCATCCCCTGAGTGAGATCACTTCATAATTGCTTTAAAGGTTATGTTTGACAGATACTGTTAATCTTTTATATATAGATGAAGGCATTGTACTTGTTTTCCTAAAGTCATCTGGGCATTTCAGCACCAGAAAAATAAATCCACTACCAGCAAAAGACGTTAATTTACTAATTTCTATTCAAGTGTAGCTTTCATTTCTTCTACTTTTTAGTTAGCAACTAATAGCAAAAAAGTAACAATGGGGGAAAAAAACACCTAGGAACTGAATTGAGGTTTTTCACTAAAAGACACCCTATTGCTGAAAGAGGGATTTGTTGTAGCAGTCTGAGGTCTGAAATCCTTCAGGACAGTAGTGAATCTGTTTTATTCTGGATTACCCAGTGGTACAAATCAGATCTGGGCGTATGGTTATGTTTCTGCTGAATTAGCCAGAGTGCACATTTACAGGTCAGTTTTATGCCAGCCGTAAGAAGACTACTGATACTTGACCTGGCAATAAAAATTTAAATCTTATGCTGGCAGGCTTTGAGAGGTTTCAAACAAATTTGAATTGACAGTGGGTTTTATAGCAGTCAGCATTTTATATCTCATGGCCTCAATGCTTTTAATCCAGCTGTAGGAGCTCTAAAGATGGATTTACTGCACAGTCAAACCACAACCTCAGGTTTGACCTCAACACAAGTAAACAACAGGAATACAGGGACATGAAAATTCCTTAACATCATTTGAATCCTCATCTGAGCCTGTCACCATGGGCTCCCTTTCTGGCCAAAGGAGAGAAACAGGCACTCTTAGGAAATGGTTATCTGACCTGTTGTAAATCTTTATTTTCAGAATAGATGCATGACATCTTTCAAGTGCACTTTCTGCTCCATTGCCTGAAAAATGTGTGGCTAAGTCAAACAGAGATATCTGAATATGATTAGATGGATCATACCCTAAAACATGTAGTTAACCAGACAAATTGGACACAGAAAAAAAAAATCTAATATAGCATAGCTAAATAAAGGCAGTGGCAAACTCTCTGTAAACTCTTGCAGAAAGGTTCCCTGCAATACTTTCTCAACTGCTTTGATTTTTAAGTATTTGTGTTGACTACATCAAAAATCGAAAGACCTGTGCAAACAACTAGACTTCCTAAATCAAACCTAGTAATTGCCAGGATGTTTATAGTATCAGCCCAAGCAAGCCTTGAGAACAAAGAACAGTTCATCAAAAGGACACTGAAATAGTCATGCACAGAAGTACAAAATTTGTGCAGGAAATGTTACACAAAAAAAGGGGCAGAACAGATAGGTAAAAATGTAGCCATATACTTGGATTTGTTTTGAAAACACCACCACCAGTACGATAATGCACACAAATGCCTCTCTGTAGGAGGTGTTTATTTACTAAATGCTCTCATATTATCCGAACTGTTGGCAATTAGGAAAATCTTTAGCTAAGGGAATGGAATTGTCCCCCTTTTTATAAAGAGGGAATACATCTAGAAAAAGGTGTGCATCCCATACAGCCTCATCTCAAGTCTTCCTGTAGCCACAATACCACTGGAAAATTTTCTAAGTACCATATGTGCCCCTGCCAGGTACGGCATGGTGCACCATGTCCTCATGCTAAGCATGAATAACTGGCAAAAGACAGGTTGCATGAAGATGAGCAGCCCTCCTTCCCCTTCACCACTGCCATCCCACCCACTGCCTGTGCTGCTCGGCTGTGCACAGGGTAGGCCGGGTGAGGCCATCCTCCCCTGGATGGTGGGAAGGGAGCGAGGCTCCCCTAATTCTTTCTACGCTTGCCCCAGATCATCTGAGCACAAGATGACAGCACTGCAACACAGGATCACTTCCAGTCCAGGAACAGTTGGTTTAACACCACTGCAAAGTCTACAGAGGCTTCCACCACCATTATGATCTCAAAGGCCATTGGGTACATCCTCCTTAGCAGCATTGCTCAGGAGAAGCTGCCTCAGTTCTAACAAAACCAACTACTGCCCCTTGGTAGGAAATGCTTATTACTCCTACAGCCCTGAAGCCATCCACTGCCACCTTTGTCTTTATTTCTATGTCCATACAACATAAACGAGCTCATACAAAGAGAGGCATTTCCAAAACTTATTGCGTGAAACCATACCACAAAATTCAGGGTTCATGATAGCCTGGGAAGTAGTTTCACTGGACCAGGAACATGATGGGATTTTACTGTTATTACTAAAATACTATGAATAGGTAAATGCTGAAAAATATTTGCTACATGTCAGCAGGTAACAGTAAAACTTGGAAGAGTGGTGTTGATCAAAGGCTCCAGCTACCAAGCCAAGTCAGGCAGAATGAGCCCTTCCCTTACAGCATGTCACTGCAGTCTTGACTACATTCAAGTGGGTGGTGATCTCTGGGGACAGCAAGCGCGATGCCTTTTGGGTCGGTGAGGTGATCATGCAGGCAGCCACAGTCTGAAAGGAGGGAAAGCCAAAGCCAGTTGTGTTACACGTGGTAAGAAAATGCTGAGCCAGGGCCATGATGATGCAGCTTCACAGTTTTAGGTCTTTTGCACATTAAACAACACCTACGTTGTATGACCTGCTCAACTTTTCAACCTGCCAAAACTGCTGTGGTGTGAGAGGAGATTCAGGGACAGACACAGCAAGCTTTTAAACTGGAGAGCCTGCCTGGCTCTAACCGATGAACTGTATTTTCCACCATCATTCAGATGAATTAAAAAGGAGACGGCAGGGGAGAAAGCATCCATCTGGCCATCCATTATTAATGAGAGGATCAAATCTAAAACTCTTTCTGATACCCGTACAGAAGCCCTTTAGTATGATCAAATTATTCTCTTCAGTCCTCACCCTCTTTTTACACAAAATGTCTCCAGCAGCCAGCCTCTTCTCCAAGTCCAGGTCAAGTGGGACAATGGAAAAGCTTTGCAATATCTAAATTACGTTTTAAATCTTTCCCATATTCTTTTACACTGAATGTACTTTGAGTATTGGAGGAAGATAGGCTTGCCTTTTTGCATTAATTTAAACCAGAATTAAATTACTTATTTCAAAGACAAGACTGAAAATCAGATAATTCTCACATGATCTAACGTCCCAGACTATATCAAAGCAAACTTCTATAGCTGTCAGATAGTTAAAAAAATCTATCTACTATCTACCTACGAGACCTTAAAGACTACTCAGTTTTGTAGCAAAACAAAAAAAACTTGCTTAAGGAAACAAGTTATTGCAAGCTTGTTGAATGATGGACGAGGTATATTTAAAAAGTTTCTTGAAGAATGGTGCCCATACAATTCTGTACGACAACATGCCTAATCATCCTTTGGATCTCTTCCACTTCCTGAACAGCTCAGAGCTGGTGCTGGGAAGCACCACTGTGAATTTTCAGAGTATTCAGAATTTTTTTCTGACATCATTTATAGAAATGAAAACCTTCAGTAACATAATTAAAGTCAGTGATGCT
This sequence comes from Anhinga rufa, assembly GCA_013400875.1. Taxonomy (NCBI): domain Eukaryota; kingdom Metazoa; phylum Chordata; class Aves; order Suliformes; family Anhingidae; genus Anhinga; species Anhinga rufa. The sequence goes on from VZTV01008322.1 coordinate 42,377, forward strand.
TTTCTGGATTTACTTTACAGTTGTGTTACCACAGTGGAAATCTAATTTTAAGCATGCAGATTCCTAGAAACATCCCCTTACCAAGTTTTAAAATAGCACAGCTCTCTCACACACACATACACACAGAGAACTAGTCAAAACTGCAGACATATAAGTAACAGAGTTAGACTTCAAATTTACATTTAGGCACCTAAGTAAGCGACCCAGTTTTCAAAAGCCCTCACTAATGTCACCCACTCCTGTATGACCTTGAAATAAGCATTCATCTACCCATACCTCAATAGCCACAATCCCCAATTCGTCAGTTGCAGGGCTTTCTGAAGAAAAGACCTGGGCTTCCAAGAATTTTTTGAACACTCCTGTAGGAATTTACTGCACACTCCAGTTCTTTCTGAAAACATGACTTAAATAAAATAAGAGACAAAAAAGGCTTTGTAGATCTGTAATTATTTTTAAATGCTTTCACTCTTCACAAGTCCTTCCTGTGGGAAAGACCTCTGCAATAATTATCCATAAAAAAGAAAATGCAAATAACATGCTAAGTTTGGACCGCATTGTCTGCAGGAGTCATGAATCCAGAATTACGAACAAACCACAAACATCTGATGTTCTAATACTGCCATTCTATATTAAAAATACAAATGTGTCTAACGAATTGTTTAAATTAAATTTTGATAAGCACCAAGAAAGCTTAAAAACGTGCAAACAATACAGTTGGAAGATGGACTGATGTGATTTTACTGTGTTACTGGGAAGTCCACAATTTAAAAAAAATAGAATAAAAAAGAAAGAAAGGAAGAAAGAAAAAATAAGCTATTTTCTATTATCTCTTAACTCTGAATTAAGACCAGCAAAATTATTATTAATACCGGATTTAACAGTGATATTTCCATATCACTGTTCCCAAAATCCATTAACCAACTCTAATCTGACCTGAGCACTGGAAATAATTATCAGCCTTATGTGAGTGCTCCCAAGCAACTGTGCCAAGTAGAGCTTACAAAGGGACTTTTGGGGAAGATCTTCCTATCTCGGCTTTGCCAGATCTCGTAACACAGCTCACTTACTTATCATCACCAATGGTCTCTTTCACTTCCCAGTAAACTGCATCTCCTTTAAACCTAAGGATGTTCAGATAACAGTTCACATGTCTATCACCAATACCTACCCTGAGGCAATAACTGCATTTGCCTTCAACACTACATAGTCATACTTCACTCATTCTCCATAAAGGGTCAATTTAGCTGCGTGAAGCACTTCAACATATCAGTAGAGCTCAGCTTTCCTACATGCAGCCCTGACAGGTAAGCAAGAGCACACATGAATCCAACTACCTATCACTTTCTCAGGGAGTGCATCTCTGAAACCAGGACATTGCTTCGACCACAGCCAGCAGCATGGTGCACCTGAAATGCAGGATTTTCACAGCCTGAGTGTCAGTCTCTGCACTCTGCAGTTTTAGTTTCACTCCTATTCCTGCTCTCAAATCAATGCAGAGCTTTTTGTGGGAACAAGGGCTCATCTGTGACCTCTGAAGGACACAAGGCACTGAACCATAACCCAGCCATTCCTGCCTCTGTCCTCTTAACCTCTAGCTGAACTACGGCAGCCTCCCAAAGCATGCACGCCAGACTGCATTTTTCTTTCCCAAATTGAAGGTTAACCCTGCTGGTAGAAACTCACTAGAAGCAATGAGCTGTTACCTCTCAGAGACAAGATGCTGCTGATGCTGATGCTGACCACAGCATCCATTTCCTTCTGCCGCCAGACCTCTCAGAGCAGGAAGTTGGGAGCCTCAAACCACCACACCATCATCAGTAGCAAACACACTGTGTTCAGCTGCCTTAACACCACCAAGGACGTAAGCAGAGCTCACCAAGAAAGCCTGTGTGAGACCAGCCCAAGCCTCTTCTGACCTTCATCAGGCAATGTGCAATAGTGCTTTTGGAGGTGGCCAAATTTCACAGCTGCTTCTGAGGTTTCACACAACCAAGCCCAGGACAGTCCTGAGGTTCCAGAAATAGCTGGACAGGGTAAAACCCTGTGTGTTTGGTCCAGTTCCTCTCAAACAGTTTTTTTTTGGCTGACTGAAAATTATCTATTAAGAAAAAGGAGGGGAGAGTGCAGGCTAGAGAGAGTTCAGCTTGTTAGAATACAAGGGTGTTTTCCATTTTTTTGTCAATTTAAGTATTTTCTGCCAGGACTGTAGGACCTACACCCAACCTGTAGAGCCTGTGCTCGCAGGATAAAATCAGGAGATGCTCGCCTCCTAGAAGTCTCCACACAAGCTTCAGCAGAGTCCAGATGCCACAACACAGGTATACACTGTGCAGACATTGACTTCACTCTTCAGGGACCTCGATTATCACCACATATTGGTTAGGAGACTCAGTTTTTACCCATTCATACTACATACAATCTCACTAAATCTTCACACAGTCTGGGGCAAAGGATTCAAGCACAGAAGTCGCTGCCATGGTAGTTCTCATTTATCTCTTTGGTGCTTTAGAAGACTTCAGTGCTGAATTGAGCCCCAGTTAAAAATATATAAATAAATGTTATGGTCTATAAATAATGATTCAATACTTTACCTAATCATGTTTTTTTATGCAGTCATTGTCTCTGCAAAGACAAGGAGAAAAGCCTCGAAAGCAAAGTCTTGCCTTTGGGCATTTTAAATATTCACGTTTCTGAGCCAATGTTCTTATTGGGTTGAAAGAACAAAAGAGTGAGTCCATTCAGAGGAATCACACATAATAATCCTTACCATTCCATACACCACTGGTATGTTTACCATACACTGGACTTACTGAAGCATCATATGCACTTTCATGTGTTATGCTGTTCAGATGTGTGTAAGAGCAGATCATGTTTAAAAGAAGCCAGGCAGACTTTCTGAGACATGCTAAAAATTTAAGAACATGTGACAAGCCAACTCCCCCATGTAAATTCTCACTATAATCATTCTCTGTAATGGGGTATAATCCCTAAAAGAAAAAGACACAAAACAGAAACACCACACACTCCTGTTTTCCCCCAAAACCTTCTACCACCAAGCTTAAGCTTCAAAGTCATCCTCATTTAAACCAGAGTTTTTAGAACTAAAAGAAATGCTACTGCAATGTTGAACTCAAATATTATGAATTAAATACACATTTTTGTTTTTTTTAAGAAAAAAGCAAGAGCAGCATAGGCAAAAATCCAGATTTGAAAACTAAAGTACTAATCCTTCAAACACTTGAACAACTATGTAATATTGCTCATATCAACAGACTTACAATGCATCTGTTTTACCATGTGCTTAGAAGTACACTTGGGATCAGGACCTAAAATATGTATATGTTGTCACCAGAAAACTCCCAAAGGCTGTATGATATATATTCAATATTCAACATGTATTTCAGCACAAGAAAATCCAACCTACCTCTTCATATTTGAAAACCCCTTTCTTAAACACTTTCAGCTTCGAAGTCATCACAGCATCCCAAGCAAGATATTAAGATGCTGTCAAAGAGAGGGATTTGATAGCCACAGCACTGCACTATGTATCTAAGCAAAAAAAAAAAAAAAAAAAAAACAACCAAAAAAAAAAAACCAAACCCCAAACAGTTTTAGTGCTGTGATGATTATTGTTTCATTACAAGCAATGCCCTGGCAGGGAAGACCCAGCACCAACGAGAAAAACAACAGAGAGAAGGTAATACTCTGAAACTGCAGCAATAACCACTCTTCCCAAGCAGGAAAGCTCATAAGGAGTTGCCAGCAGGCACTGACAACCAGGCAGCCAGGAAAGCCAGAGCATGACAAAGTGCTGTTCTTTCCACCCAGCACTAGACAGAGTGGGTACACCCTTCCCTGCTTTGCTATCTCCATGTTCTCCTGTTCTGGCAACAAGTAGCATGGACCTGGTCAAATAAATCTTCAAATAGTTGCTAATGTGGTTCAGTTTGGGCAGGGTGGGTAAGGAAAAAAGGAGCAGGGTGTCACACACAATTTTAAAAAGATCTCATAAAACCTAAGCACCTCCCTCCTCCAAAACAAAAAAAGGAGGACAAGTGACAAACTCAGAAGCAGTCATCTGCACGTTGATGGCAGCGGGTGGCAGAAAAGGATTTGCTCCACTGAGCCTGATCCACCCTTGGGGGTGCAGATGGAAGGTGTAGTGACCTCTGTCCCTCGCTGGATTATTCAGTCACCTTCAAAGATCTTCCTAAACTGGCCCAAAAGCCAGTGGAAATCCAGAGGTGTGGAGGGATTTCCCCAAGCAGAAGAGGCAAGAGCACCATGGAGAACCCGCACTGTCCCTGCTTTCCAGGGCACCCCAAGCAAATCTGCAACCACTAGAGATCAGTCTGTCTCAGAGCTTTACCCAGGCACTAAAGCAGGACTTGTAACACCTCAAACTCAAACTAATGGCATTGTGGCACCAAGAAACCATGTGGCAACAGCAGCTTTACCAGCAGCCTCAAAACGAGCTGGGCTGACCCCCCCCAATGCCAGCCTCAGGTGGGAAAGGTCCTCTTCTGTCTGCCTTCACCTACTTTTCTTTCATTAATTCTACTAAAATATGCAAGACTCCCTTCAGATTACTGCATTACTTTATATTTCGGCTGACAACTTAGATGATACCCAGAGCACGGGCTGTCCTGCTGCTGTGCTGTGTGGAGAGGTGCAGAGACACGGCACAATCCAAACTTCACCCCTGAGATTGTTTTGTGGGAAAACATGCTGAATGAGACCATGAAAGACAACTCAGAGTTATAATTACAAATTCCAATTAGAACAGCACTCTTACTACCTGGAAAAGGGAATTCTCCTTTAATTCCCTTTTTTATTCTTATTTTTACCAAAGCCAGAATAGCTCTTGTATGAACTTCTATTGTTGCAAAGCATAGAAACTCATTCAATTATCTTCATATCATCTGGAAAACAGCAACATGACAGTCTTCTAACTCTGGGCTTTATCAGGTGGACCGATTCAGTATCATAGCATCTATTTTACATCTTATAGCTCAATAGTTTGTAACTTCGGTTTCACTTTCTTTGTTCTGTCCCATGGTGAAACACTGGGCAAGTATGTATATGTCAGCATGGCACTTCGTTTCTAAAAGCTAATTAAAAATACATTCTTTAAAAAGGAAATATATGGAAGTGTCTTCGGAGGCCTAGATTTTAAGCTTCTTTCATTTTTTTGACATCTGTTTGCTGAGTGCATATAATTTCTCCCTTGAATTATTTAAATGTCCCAGTGCTTTTCTCAGAAAAGGAAAACTGAAGCCAGATGCCCAGCCTCAAGATGGAAAACCCTAAAAATACAATAAAGCAGAGTTAGTAAAAATTGGAATTCTCATCCACCGGGAAAACCCAGTATTTTAAAGAGACTTATTCACTGGCATATCAGATTAAAACACCTGTACAGCTCTGAAAGTTACAGAGAACCATACCAAGAAATCTCAAAAAATTTCCTTTTTCTTTGCCCTCTTCCCTTCCTTCAGTCCTAAAAAGCTGAAGAGTTTGGATGTCCGATACTGTTCTTGTAGAAAAGGCTGATGATCACACATCCTCATCCTACCAGCCCTCCAATGGGAAAAGCCCAATGTGCATCGCAGCAGGCAAGCCAGAACAGGAGGTGTTGCCTGTTGTGAGGAACAACACCCCACACAAATCGTCACTGCAGACTTTCCTGTAAGGAACAGCTATTTTACAGACTCTCTATTCTCCACCAACAAAACACACTGATAGAAACTTTTCCCCACTTCTACAAAAAGCTTGCAAGTGCAAACCATAACAGGAATCCAATAAGGAAAGAAGAAGAATTAAAACAGGATTTCTTAAAGCCATAATCTGCCAAGAGATATTTTGGATTACTTTTCTTTTAATAGGCTTGATACAGTAGGTAACAATGTTAAAAAAGAGAAAATTAAGCCCTTGTTTAACCCATCTCAGCTACTCATACCCACAATTTTCAACTCTGCAGCCCTGCCAAGTCCTCCTGGGGACAGGCAGGTTGCTCATGACTTCTCCTCCTGCATTGAAACACTGTATTTGTACATCTGCATCTTAAAATCGCTCATCTTTCATTAAAAAATAATTTTATTTCACAAAAAAAAAAAAAGAAAAAAAATGCAAGGATGCAAGCAAGCTTTCTGGACTGTCATATGAGAGGGATAAAAATAAAGCATACCAGCTTCCAAAGCAGAAGTACAACCCTTGGAGAGAGGAAGAGGAAAAAAATGCCAAAAATAAGGTTGCCCGGATACATTATGTTGCAGTTCATAATTTTAAGATGGAAGGAGATGCGCAAGGTTTAGTTTTAGCCTCATTATCCACGTGGCTGCAGCTCATTAGGACACCAACCCACGCCATGGGCCCTAACCAGCCCCTGGGAGGGGGGCACTGCAGGAGTGCAAACTCCTTCCCCAACCTGCTGACCACCCTCAGACCTCAACTCAGGGACTCAGGACCCCAAAGGAGGGACAATAGCTTGGTCACAGCCCAAAGCAGCTACAGTGCATTCAGGCAAAATCGTTGTAATGCACCTTAATGAAGATCAAGTGGGCAGGTGTCAGTCTGCCACCGCTTCAGACACCTTGGGAGTGTGAGCTGCAATGCTAATCTTTACATTTAATGCAGTAAAGGCTTTGGAGAGCAGAGATTTATTTAAGAGAGCAGACAGAAATCCAGCCAGGCTGCCCTTTTCAACCAGCACAAAGTGAATCAAGAGCAGAACCATGCCTTCAGAGAGGGGTTTTGCTTTCTTGTTCCAGCGAACAAGTCCTTGCCTCCCCCCCGCACACACTGGACACCAGCTTCCCGGCCATCTCCTCCCTCCCCTTCCCTCTTCCACCCTCTCTTCCTACCATCATTACTTTGGGATGTAGCAATCAAAACCTACCCTGCTCCAAACGCCTTCCATGCCTGAAAAGCCCCACCAGTCTGAACCACAGCAGCAGACGAGGAGGCTGAAGGCAGGATTTTCAACCCCCTCAAGAGGGCATTTAGAAACCAAGCCCCTCACTTTAAAAGCAATAGTTTCTAAAAACCATACACAGCCCCAGCAAACTTCAGACTTATTTTGTGAGTCACTAGACTAGAAGCAAATCTCATCTGGCCCTGAGAAGCAATTTTTTTTTTTTTCTTGGAAGCTACACAAAACATTCATTGTTATGAGGGTGGTGATAAAGTAGAAACTCAAAATCTGACAATCTAGCTAAAAAAAAATAAAATAAATCAGAGCTCAACCAGGTCATCACAGCTGAGCAAGCTCCTTGCTGCAGCTCTGGGGATGCGCGATGTCCTCATGTGCTCTCTCATCCCAAGAATGCAGATGGTGGCTGGGCTGAGGCCAGTCCCTTCTCACTGCTCTGAGGGATGGAGGGCTGGTGGGTGCACACAGCTGGGCTGGAGACCCAGCCACACAAGCATTACTGCTTGTGAAAGGGAAGGCACAGGACCATGCACCAGCAGTGAGTGAGACAGGAGCCCTCCAACAGACTGGTTTTGACCTCTCTTGGATTGTCAGAGGGAATCACTGAGCCCCAGTTATCACAGCTCAGCTGACCTGCATGAATTATGACCCGATGCAAATTGCACTGTGTGCCTGAGCCTGAATTTCCCCTCCAAACATATTATAAAGGCTTGCTCTCAAGTCACCTCTAATTTTTATTGCCTGCTGCAAACCAGGTTTCATGCAGTGCTGTGAACTGTCTGTTGGGGATATTAGGTTTCAAGGTCTCACTAATCAGCTTTCCATTGAATAATCAGTGAAAAAAATCTTCCTTAGTTTTACCTACATACGTACCACTGCTTGAACAAGAGTGACTGAACAGCGCAAGGAAATCTCTCATTTACAGATCTGTGCAAACATACACGAGTGGGTGCTGAAGAGTATGATACCTCAAAAATCATCCTTGTTTTGGAGAAAAGAGACATCTTGGGCACTAACAAATAGAAAATCTCCCTGAAGCACCAAATAGGAAGCTTTTGTTCACACTCTAGGGAACTACAAAGTCTTACAAAGCTAAAGCATAAATGCTATTTTAACATCATGGAAACAGTTACTTTTTGAAGCTTATGACCTGTTTAGGGTCAGGGCATTTCAGTGGAGCTGTGTATGTGTTATCATGATTACTACATGCCTTCCTAGCAAATTTCTTGGACTTAAATTCAGCAGGAAAATATAAAATTAATCTCAAGACCTGCCAGCTTTAGACTTCCCATTCTCTGAAAAGCCCTTAGGCAGGGAACTTGCTGCTAAGAAACCCAAAGGTCTGGAAAAAAATCAAAGCGACTTTTTGCAGCCATGGGGATCTGGACCTTATTCTGCTCTGGCTGCACATATTTTTTTCATGTCAAATATTCTTTGCATTAACATGCTTTTCTGTCTTGGGCAAGGACAAAGGGAGGTAAGTCTTCTACTTTCTTGATTTTAACCTAGTACAACCATCTTCAAAGGTTGACTGCCCTTTTTCTGTCAGAGAAAGCATACTAACCTAGTTTGGAAGGTACCTCAGTGGACCTCTGCTCCATCTCCTGGCTTGAAATAGGGTTGAACAGAGCCAGCACATTCCTGCAGATTCCTCCACGACAAATACTTTTTAAATCTCCACTGATGTGGATTCTCCAGCCTCTCTAGTAACTTCTCATGGTGATTCCCACCCTTATGGTCAGAATTTTCTTCTCTAATGTCTGAATCATTCCTTCTTTGTTGCAAGCCTATGTCCATGGGGCATTTTCTAACTGGTGTTAAAAAAGGAAGGGATATGAGACCTTGAGTCTTGTTGATCTTCAAAATTCTTGGAAAATCACAGACACAGAGCAATGGAGAGAGAAGACCAAAAGATACAGACTGGGCAGAATTCCTGTGTTAGTTTTATTCTCACATTAGATAAATTTGTCATTTTTATTTTATTCTAAATGCTAATGTGTGGCAACACCAGCTGCCAGTTTAGAGAGACATACTTGGCATGCCAAGATTTATGTCACTAAGATTCGCATCCCTTACTTAATTCTTCTGATAGTCACCAACCTTTCCAGAAAGACAGATTTACTTGGCACTCTTCAAAAAACACTTACTTGATGAACGATGCTACCTCAAATCATGAGCCTCCCAAACTCAAAGCTCTTTGTCTAATGAAAACTATTACTGCTTTTTAATAAGTTCTTCAGCATTTAAAAATAGCACTCCTAATTTCCTGCTCCACCGAGCACCACCTTGACTTCAAGTCAAATTATTCACAACCTCTTCTCCACCAGCCCTGGGGGATACAAGTCTTGCATTTTGGGGCTAAGTACTTCTCTCAACAGCTGTGAGAAGCTCTCCGAAGCAGGAAAGAGAAACTCACTCCTAACAGTATCAGACATCAAAGCTCAGCCACCCTTTTTTTCCTATATTAGCACAAATGTTGTAGGGTAGGTAACGAGCAGCAACACCAGCAGGATTTCTTTAAAGCAACTTACATTCAACTGCATTATATTGTGGGAGCACAATAGTATTAATTCAAGAGTCCACCAAAGAGATTAACATTACCACACAAGTACAACTTAGCAGTTTTAGCTTGCTCTGGTTCTCACCAAGCACATTTCTCCCAGGAAAACACCAGAGGCAAAATACTCACCTACAACACAAAACCAAACAGAAGTGTGTCGTACTGTGGCACAGTGTCACAACCTGTTCAGCTGTTCATCTGTTTCATCCACAAAACTAGTACATGGGTCCTGCACAGAGTCCTGCAGAGAACATCAGATCTCCTTGCACGGATGTCACCCTAAGATCCAGGCATGCAAATGCTCCAAGAACTAGCAGAGCCTTTACATGTGTTGAAACATCACCCTCCACCCAGCACAAGCAGCCTCAGTACCTATAGCACCTGGAGGGCACAAACATCACCAAGACCAATTATTTATATTCTGTTGCCTTACCCTTTTTCAGAAGCTGTCTTTAAACACTTCTTCCACTGCTTCTTAAATGTTTTCAGACCTCCAAACCCACTAAATTTCTTCGCACATTTTTGTAAATGATTTTTCAGGTTACCTTTTTCTTGTTGACATTTCATGCATTTCAAATATTCTTACAGGTAATTGAATCTCTTAAATGTCTGGTCCTTTCCCAAACTTCCTGGCTTCCTGGAAACCTGACATTCACCAAATGCTTTTACAAATCTCTGTGTTAATGGTTTCATTAAAACACATCCTTCTATGATTACATTTTTGTTTGTAGGCCACAAAAAGTAACAGTGCACCTTAGTGTGTCCTACTTCTGTGTAAAACTAGAAAACATGTTTTTAACAAACATGGGAAAGAAATCCTGTACAATACGCACCTTTTTAACTTCAAACAGAATTTTTCTAAGGACTTGAGGGAAAACTGTTTTTCTGGCACAATGCTGTAACTGAGGTGTTGGTCAAATGGTAAAGTAAATATCGAACACCAAGAGAGCTCCCCAGCTTTGTCCTAATGGTCTTCTTATATTATTTTTCATTCTGCAACCTATGCAATAGAGGAAAAAACACTCCAGCACAAGCTGCCCACATTTTGGGATTCAGTTATCCAACATCTCTGAACAGACTTTGCACTCCAATGCTGTGGATCTTTCAAACAAATACCAGCAAGTTCTTTCTCTGCAAAGTTTTGTTTAGGCTATTGACCCATTTAGTTCATGGAAATTTTTTTTTCCTGAGCGCACAAGCTCTGCATCTCAAGCAAAAAAAAAAAAAAAATTCAAACCCAATCGTGGTTTTCCATGTTAATAAAACTCAAGCTGACTCCAAGGGAACTACTTGCAAAGGTTGTAACTGCAAAGGTAAAACAACATCCAGAGGACACTGCAGAAAGAGGACACATGAACATGGTGGGAACACATAATCATAAAACATGGAAAGGTCCCTTTGCAGTATTTAATGCTGACCCTCAAAATACATTAAAAAATCCATTAGAAGTTTTTATTCCAAAAGTTAAAAATAATTACTCAATCACATTAAATGGTAGTGTTTAACCAAAGCTTCCAGCAAAGTCAATACCAGCTTCTTCTTAATTTTCCTGTTTGCAAACTGAAACAACCTTCACTCCACATGTGTGTGTCACTTTCCTGTGCTAAGGACACAAGTAATGCAAACACAAAAGGCGTTTCTATAAAATAAACAGGACACGAACGTGCAATACCCAGGACATGGCAGGTCCAGCCTCAACTCTCCTGTGTTACAAACCTCCCCTGTGGATTATTTTTCTTCTTCAGACACAGACTGCTGAAAAAACCCAGACTGTTGCCATTTTTCTTCAGAATATCCTTCTTTTGATAGATAGATGGATTTGGGGATGGGAAAATTTTAGTCTATATTCTAAGAGTAATACAAAAAAACCAGCCTCAGTTGTTAAAAACCAAACTTTTGGCAGTGTGCCTAAATATATATATGCTTTTATATATATACAAAGAGAAAACACACCAGACAACATATTCTCCTAGAGAAAAAACTATAAAAAGAACTAATGGTTCCACAATAAGGCTAAAATTGTGAGTGTAGGACAAATATTTTTTTTAATAGCACTGCTTGGGAAATTACTTCTAATAGTAATTACAGGTATGTGAATTCCTTAAGTAAACAGCATATTCCCTAACTTTTTAGGCTAACACTGCCTTGGGCTTATTATATATGCAAAAGAATCTGGACTTTGGCCACAGAACATTTTTGTACTGCCTTTAACCAGAGCTTTCTGAAATCAATAGCATCCATACGCTCCAGTGCATGGAGCTTGTTCCTCCGGGGTCAGGGAAGAGGCCCAGTTTAATATGCACTTAATTCAATTAAGAGCCACACAGCAAGAGCCTCTAGTAAATTTTAACCTCTCCTCCATGCATGGTTTACTAACCCAACATTAATTAAACACAGTTATTAAACTAGCATGTTTATAATTACTATATTTTCCATGAATGAACAAAAGCTATTTATGGGAACCAACCAAACAGCACTTGTTCATTCATGGTGCAGGACTGAATGCAGATGCCCAAAGCCAGCTGGCATTTCGACAGCACAAACAGCAGTCATTAGACGCATAGAGGCAGGTCAGTACAAATATCTTCTGCCCAGAAGAAAACACCATACTGGAATATTTAAAATTCCTGCTTTGAACATTTACTGCTGAAAAGGCACCACTGCCAGGTGCCTGGATACCCAGAGGAGCCAGTGCATGCATTAATAAGCCCGACTCAAGGTATAACCCTTCTGCAGATCTAACAGGTTGCAATCCATCATCTTTGTAAGTGCATTTGAAATAGCTTGGCACAAAGTGCCATTAGATATTAGGAAATATTAAATACTAGTGTTACCACCACCCTCAAACATGTGTCTCCCATCAAACAAACCTCTGGAAAGAATCTGCTTTCTTTCCTGGTGAGGTGGTGGTGGTGGGTGATGGAAAGACGTGGCCACAGATGGTTAACTGACAACTCCTCTGTGAAACGAGTGGCATGATGTCATGAAACACCTGAACCTGAGCAAGTGGATGGGGCTACAGGACGTGCAGCCCACACCTTCCCACTAAGTCACATTCTGGGCCTTCAGGTAAAAAGATTAAGATTTTTCAGATGAAGCAACAGATCACTCGGCAAGTAGATTTGACACTGCATGCAGTCTAAGGCAGCTGCAACACTCAGATTAGCCACAGGTCTATCATCATGCATTATCAAATTTAAACAAATTAGTCAAGTGACAGCAAAGCCAGAGAAACAAAGGATTTTTTGCTTACACTGCTAATCCAGAAAACTCACATGCAGATTTGAACTAAAAAAAATAAAATAGGGGGTTTTGCCTGTCTTTGCCAAAATAAAATGCTAAAAAGTTTTGTGCAAGTGTTTTTTCATAGTTACAAAGAAGATGGAGACTCCCTTTTTACATGGAGTCACATGGAGAGGACAAGGGGGAACGGACACAAATTGCTCTTGGGGAGATTCCGATTGGACACCAGAGGGAAATTTTTCACATGAGGACAGTCAACCACTGGAATAATCTCCCCAGGGAAGTGGTTGACTCGGCCACGTTGGACACCTTCAAGAGTCGTCTGGACAGGGTGCCGGGCCATCTTGTTTAGACTCTGCTCTTCCTAGAAAGGTTGGACTAGATGATCCCTGAGGTCCCTTCCAACCTGTGATTCTGTGATTCTGTGATATGACCCAAAGTCCCCACATTGTTTCTATCTGGGAATGTTTTTAGGACAAGCAGAGCAATAGGAAAGGAAGACTACGTTTAGACTTAGTTCACAAAATCAGCAAGAAAATTGCCAGTCTTTCACGTAGAAATGTAGTGAATAGGGCCATTTTCAAGATGAACTATGACATATTTGTCATACTGGTTTCAAATCTCTCACAGGGAGGTGGATTGTAACCTGGTCACCTGCCTTTTGGATGAACAATTAACATCTTCCATTTCGTATCAGATACTTTCAATATTTGGCATGGATGACTCTGCCAGGCACATGAAGGAGAGACCTGAGATGTAGGTCCCTGCTGCACTGAATGCTGAGGCACAGTAAAGAAAAGTAGAGAAACTTCAACAGTGAAAGGACCATCATAATTCTGGCCATGGGATGAAACTGGGAGAGGCCTTACGTGGAGAGGAGGAAACCAGGTGAATGGTTTCACCCTAGGGTCAGTGGACAGAGGGTACCAATGCCGTCTGATGACGTGACTGCAGATCCTCCACCCTGAATTCAGGAGGATGGTTTAGCAAACTGAGAGGCAGCTCTTGTCACAAAGTCACATCTTGCAATGGATAAAAGGCTCAATGTCCAGATGGAGACCGGTGATGAGTGGTGTCCCGCAGGGGTCTGTACTGGGACCAGTGCTGTTTTAACATTTTCATCCATGACTTAGACAGCAGGATCATGTCCACCCTCAGCAAGTTTGCAGATGACACCAGGCTGAGCAGTGCAGCTGACACACCTGAGGGACGGGATGTCATCCAGGGAGATCTGGACAGGCTGGAGAGGTGGGCCTGTGAGAACCTCATGAGGTTCAACAAGGCCAAGTGCAAGGTCCTGCACCTGCCTAGGGGCAACCCCCACTATCAATACAGGCTGGGGGATGAAGGGATTGAGAGCAGCCCTGCTGAGAAGGACTTGGGGGTACTGGTGAGAGAAAAGCTGCACATGAGCCAGCAATGTGCGCTCACAGCCCAGAAAGCCAACCGTATCCTGGGCTGCATCAAAAGCAGCGTGGGCAGCAGGGCGAGGGAGGGGATTCTGTCCCTCTGCTCTGCTCTGGTGAGACCCCACCTGCAGTGCTGCGTCCAGCTCTGGAGCCCCCAGCACAGAAAGGACATGGACCTGCTGGAGCGGGTCCAGAGGAGGCCACGAAGATGATGCAAGGGCAGGAGCACCTCTCCTATGAGGACAGGCTGAGAGAGTTGGGGTTGTTCAGCCTGGAGATGAGAAGACTGCGGGGAGACCTTATTGCAGGTTAAGGTGGTTTATATGAAAGATGGGGACAGACTTTTTAGCAGGGCCTGTTGCAATAGGACAAGGGGTCATGGTTTTAAACTAAAAAAGGCTATATTCAGACTAGATACGAGGAAGACTTTTTTTACCATGAGGGTGATGAAACACTGGAATAGGTTGCCCAGAGAGGTGGTCGATGCTCCATCCCTAGAAACATTCAAGGCCAGGTTGGACGGGGCTCTGAGCAACCTGCTCCAGTTGAAGATGTCCCTGCTCACTGCAGGGGGGTTGGACTAGATGACCTTTAAAGGTTCCTTCCAACCTAAATCATTCAATGATTCTATGATTTGCCAACAAACAGCAGAAAGGCAGCTACATGGAACAGGACCATCTTGGCTGTAGACCCCATCCTTGGGTCTCTGGTTTACAAATGGGAATGGTTCAGAAGAAGATAAGTTAGATAAGAAGCACAAAAAAAATCTTCTTACTCCTAATTTTAAAATTATTATTAAATCCTTGTCTTATTTTGCTTTGTGGTCAGAAAGAAGCACTATTCTGCTTTGCCAGCAGCATTAAGAAGCTTTCACACGTGTTCTCAACAGCATTGCTACACAGCCCTTACTCACTGAACACATTTGCAACTCAGGAGCAATTACCCGTGGAGCAATTGCATTTTGGCCTGCTCATTTGTCTTCTAACAATTATTCTGCTTTTCAAAGGACAAACTCCTCCCCTCACACAAGCAGATGGGGAAATGTCATCTCTTGTTCTTAGAGGAGCTTAGTGTTCTGACTTGGGCATTAAATAGAGCAGAAGTCTGTAGAGCTACCTATGCTTTATGGCATATTTTTTTATGCATGAGCTCTGCTGTCAACAATATCAGCAGGAATATGCATGATGTTACGTGCAGTGTTTGTCAGCTGGTCGCTTACTATGCAGAAAGGCCCTGGGAACAGCGAAGAGTGGAAAATCAGAGCCCCCTTCATTTAAATTTATAATCTGGAAAATCAGGACAAGGAAGGAAAGTAGCAGAAATTGTACCAAGTAGTAAGATTTAGACCAAGATTCAAAATGCTGAAGGTGGAGGAGAGCTTGTGAGTGCCAGTGATAACTCACAGCCTGATAAACATGTGGGATGGCAGAGAGGCAAGCAACTGAAACAGATGGAGGAATACACACAATGTTGAAAGCTGTAAGGCAGCAGAGCCTGCCCCTGGACCAGGGGAGGACAAAAGCAGCTGAGTGGCAAGAAGCACAGGGAAAGGGGCAACCTATAAGGCATCTCTGCTTAGCAAGGACTGCAGGAAGATGAGTGGCAGTGGTGGGGACTTGCTCCTGGGGACACTCTGTAGGGGTGTCCCCCCTCTGAGGCAGGGTGTGAGGGGATGTGCCTGGCACCATTCATAGCAATGCTGAAGATGACAGCAGGCTCCCAACGGAGGGGCACAATAGCACTTTATTGTGGCCAACAGCTGGCAACAGCCACTACACTCAAAGGTTGCAAACCAGTTTGCATTATAGTCTCCTGGGTTTGCATGAGATGATATAACATCTCATATTTGGTCTCCAGAGAAAGATCTGGCACTATTTTTGGGGGTTTTTTTTTGAGGAGGAAGGAATAGTTTTCATAAAAAGCTCTTGACTTCTGTACTGCAGGTGGAGATCAGCAGGAAAAGTATAGTTGCCAAAACAAAGAAGAAATTTAATTGCATTTCAGCTGAACAAATGCCCCTGAAACCTGTGGAAGGCATGATCCTCCCAAAGCAAGGGTGCCCATGATGGTGGGGAAGGGGATGCAAGCAGCTATGGGAGGGGTGAGCTTCCACTCACTTGAAGGACATACCTGTACAAACCACGAATAACTCTCCAAAGCAATATGTATCAGTAAAAGCAAGCATAAGAAGAATTTTTTAATCATGTGATTCTCTGAGCTTGCCATCAGGATCTACCCAATACTTTCACTTTTAAGCTGCTCTTTATAACCAAGCTTACCAACAGTGCTTAAGACTGTGTCCAACAGTAGTTGGAAACACACTTAGAGCAGAGCAACTAGATTTATCATAGAATCATAGGAAGTCCTGAGTTGGAAGGGACCCACAAGGATCATCGAGTCCAACTCCTGTCCCGGCACAGGACAATCCCAAATTCACACCATATCTCTGAGGGCTTTGTCCAAGTCCTTCTTGAATATCGTCAGGCTGGGTGCCGTGACTGCCTCCCTGGGGAGCCTGTTCCAGTGCTCCCCCACCCTCTGGGGGAAGAACCTTTTCCTAATACCCAACCTAAACCTCCCCTGGCACGTCTTCCAGCTCCAATATACTGCATATCTGCAATTTTTCCTCTTCTTAACTATTTGTTCAAGATGCATGTTATCAACTCCATACATCCACACTGTGCCATGCAGGCCACTATTGCTACAAACTTTGCTATCCCATTTACAGGTTGGATGGGGTTTGGGGGGTTTTACATTAAGCATCAAGCATCAACGGGTAAAACGAACAGCACAAAGCAGTTAATCAGCCAAGTTTCTGTGCTTCAGATGTGACCCAAGAAGACATCTCAGTGATGTGCTTTGGCTCTCAAACCAGACTACTGGGTAAGAGAAACCATAAAATACTGAGTAATTGTGCATAATATTGACTGAAGGATGCAGTTGCAGATGCAGCTGCAAACACATCTTTTAATTGTTGTCCTGTTGGCAAAATTAGTACTTAGAAAACATAAAAATTACTGCAAATGCCAGGAAGCTTGGGCCGCACATCATTCCTTGCCTCCATGAGGATACAAAGACCTACATGTTGATATGGTTCAGGTCCCTTCTTGGGTGTATCTTTGTTTTTCCTCTGAGGTGTTCTTGTAGCATAACTGTTTTTCGCATACACTAAGGGCCAATGTAAGGTTATGCTCTACCTTTCTGGAAGAGAGATCAGAAGTCTGGTTGGAAACTTGCCCTCTGTCTGCTCTCCTCTGAGCTGTGAGGTTCTACATATGCAACTCTTTCTCTCCTTTTTTCCAGCCCTAAATTTAGGGATCTCCTTAGAAACTTTTTCACTACTTGATTGCACACTTCAAGCGAGCATTTCCATCACCAGTGGTGCCTCTACTGGGTTTGGATGCCTAAAATCTCTTCTTTTACTGGGATTTGGGCACTTTGAGATTTTACTTTTGAAAAATTAAAGGGCCAAAAGGTGAATTTAATCATGCCAGCATCCTCACTCATCCAGCAGAAAAGCTGGGTTGCTCTCTATCCCCTCCAGCAGCATCCCACCAAGTCTGGGCACTAGGTTGCACTCTTGACAGCAGGAGCTTTGAAGAGGGCACTAGAGCAATGCTGGATTCACCCCCTGACACTCCCCTGCCTCTGCTTCTCCATGCTAACCTGGGTGACAGCATCACCCTCCCTCCCAGGGCACTGAGACCACCATAGCCTGCATGAACCTGTCTGCAGGGCAGAGAGGCTTCAGCTGAATGAAGAGCATGACAGGAATACAGGTCTACCAGTCCAGCAGCAAGGTCCTGCCAGAGAGGGGGTCATCCCAGCCACTTCTCTGCCACCAGCACTGCCTCCCAGCCCCAGGGCAAGCTGCCCAGGGCAAAATTCAAACCTCCAAAGCCAAAAAGCTTGTTGGCTGTTTTCAGTAGCATACCGAGCATCACTCCAGTGCAAAGGAGGGGACAGATCTCTGCAGCCTGGGAAGGATATGAATGTGCCACCAGCCATTGCAGGGCTCAGCTGCATCATGGGACTGCACCTGAAATGCCAACAGGACCCAGGGTATGCCACCAAAAGGCTCTTGCAGCAGACAGAGCAAAAGGCTTTTCAGAGAGATTACAACCACTCTCACCCCCAAAGAGTTTGGAGCATAAAAGATATACTTGTATCAGACAAGAGTTAGAGACTCTCTAGGGAGGTTAGGGAGGCAGAGACAGACTTAATTTGTAAAGTTAAGCCATTTCATTCAGCACTTGCAGTATTGACGTGAGCAGACAGTAATTGCCAGGATTGTTTTCTGCTGAGCTCTCGCTTTCCAAAAAGTCATTACCCAATCAGTATGGAAAGTCATTAGCTAATCCCCTTAGGGTCACACTGTTAACAGAATTTGGTGGACTGCCTGGACACTGGCCGAAAATGTTATATATGAACAAACAAATGAGGGAAACATCTTAAGTATTACTCAGTGGGGTCCTCAGCTACACTGGACAGAGCCCCATGCTCATACACTGGGCACTTTTCCGGGCCAAGTTCAGTCCAACCGATTTCCCAACACAGTTTCGGAGAATTTCTGAACTGTCCTAAATTGCACTAGTCTATAATTCCTCATAGTCACTGCCGCATTTCTAACAGCATGTCCCCGGTGCGAAGAAGCTGAAGAGCTGCAGAGGTGGCTCTGCGCCGGTGGAGAAGATGACGACCAGTGGGCAACTCAGAGTATGTTCGATGCCAGGACAGAGCACACAAGAGCTGCCCTCTCTCAGACTGCCAGCGAACAACTTACATAGCATCTATGCTAATTCAGCAGAAGCAACAATAGCTCAATCTTGATCCAAATTAAAATTGTACTGCAAGATAAACCAGTCATGTACAGAACCCAGATTAACTAATGCAAGACCACAGGCTAAAGAAAAAACAACTTCAGGATTAAAGATTAAAGCACAGGGAATTGGCTGAGGCACAGGGAAGACATAACAGGCAAAGGATATCAAGGATACCTGGATTTAGCAAAATCAGGGAAGCTAGGGAAAGAGAAAATTGCAATTTGAGATGAGGATTTGCAAGGATTACTTCTTAAGAAAATGAATTCTAGGCAGAGTCCTGAGGTCTGGTGGGAGACCATTGCTGGCCAGGACAAAGCCTGGGTGCCAGCTGGAGTAAACAACTTCTCTAGAAGTAATGATTTAGTTACAGCACCTCTTATCCCTAAATGCACAGCAGCTCTGCTTTTTTACCAGTTATTTCTCCATAAAAATTTGTCTTTGTATGAAAGACAGTGATTTGTACTGAGTTAGTTGACAGAAACTGGTGGTTACCATGGGAGAGAAAACAAACTTCAATTCCCAGTAGGTCTGCAAATCCCAAATACTTCCTTAAATGAGCTGCGCGCATGTGAAACATCCCCCTTGGGCCCCTGTCACACAGGAGGGTGTGCTGCTGCACAGATGGGGATGTGATGGTGGTTTGATAATCATCCGTACCTGGTGGCGTCCATGATATGATGGTGATGGAAACAGGTAGAGGTAAAAAGGAAAAAAAAAACCCACACCCTGATTTATAACATTCACATTTCTAAAGAGGTGGCAATGCAAAGCTAAGTAAATGCACTCAGCACCTCTTGGCAGATATTGAGGGTTTTCTGGTTTTATTATCCATAGTTCAGACCTTATACTTAACAGAAGCCCTCACCCAAAACTGTGAGAACCCCAGCTGTTATGAAGCTTTCTGCCAGCATCTCTGGTCAGCAGAAACCCTAATATACACAGCACTTTGGCTCAGATGCAGATATGTTATTCTCTGCATATAAGCTGTATATGTATCCCAACTGTATTGCTCTGACAGGCAATTGTGTCAAGCAAGGCAGTGCCTATCAGCCTTCTTCAACTATGTAGAATCATAGAATCATAGAATGTCCTGAGTTGGAAGGGACCCACAAGGATCATCAAGTCCAGCTCCTGTCCCTGCACAGGACAACCCCAAATTCACACCATCTCTCTGAGGGCGCTGTCCAAGTGTTTCTGGAATATCGTCAGGCTGGATGCCGTGACTGCCTCCCTGGGGAGCCTGTTCCAGCGCTCCACCACCCTCTGGGGGAAGAACCCTTTCCTAATACCCAACCTAAACCTCCCCTGGCACGTCTTCGTGCCATTCCCTTGGGTCCTGTCATTGGTCACCGGAGAGAACAGATGAGCGCCTGCCCCTCCTCTTCCACTGTGAGGAAGCTGTAGACCATGATGTATTTATTGTCTGCAACAACGTACTTAGAAGATGCAGGGAAAAATTTATTAAAAAATAAAAAGAAAAGCCCCTGCCCTCTACACATAGACATACTTAGGTTAGGCTTCACTTCATTATACCAAAGCCAGTTAAACCTGTCTTAGCCAGAGCAGTAGCTCCTGCCTGTACACCTTTGCAATGGCCAAACCCAGAGCCCTCGTTCTTCCTTGCATGGCTGCTCAGAGTATTTCCATCCTGTCATTATAGGCACCTGCGAGGGGAATGGCACATCCTTCCTTGGTGAAGCACAGACCTACTCCATGGGGAGCAAGAGCAGCAGCCCAGGCAGGCAGATGCCTACTCCTTGTTTTTCATACCAGCAACCAGAGCTTTAGGGTACATAGCCAAAAGGCCAGGCAAGGCACCCATTGAGCTGGCTTCAGCCTGGCATCACACTTGCAATTTACTTTGTCTATAATTTGAAGAGAGGATACACCACACCACATCACACAGTAGAAATATCCCTCCATGTGGTATCGACTGTGCTTTTTATAAACTAAGTACCAATTTCTGCTGCAACGTTTCTCCCAAGAAACTAAAGCAGAGTGCAAAATAATGCTTGAAAAAAAGCTGATTTTGTACATACAGAGAATCAAGACAGCTACATCATAACATTTTGCTGAAGTGAAATATTAATTGCAGGTCTGTGGTGGTACCTCCTTTCTTTGTTGTAAATATTAGTGAGATAGTCTGCATCCATGGTATGGAAGCTGTGATCTGATGAATAAATTTGGAACTAGGGCTTACTGAGTGGGTTTTCCCCTCTGTTTTTTCATTGCTTTTAGGAGAGAGTAACTAGAAAACCCACCCACACAGCCAAATATTCAGCTGCAAGGAAATAGGCTGAAGTCATTAAAATCCATAGAGCAACCCCAGCTCTGGTTACCCCAACATTTAGAAAGCTGCCCTGTGGTATTCTGAAAAATGCATAATTTCTGCAGCAGGGATTTGAAGTAAGAAAGGAGAAAAAAATGTCCATGATTCCCTGAATCTTTGCATTTTAGATTTTGAAAGGAAGAATGAATAATTTTAATTGATATTGTATGAAAAGGATCTTCAGTAATCTTTTGTCTTAGAGAAGTTTTGGGTTTTTTTTTTTGCTTACATGTCTACTCATATCTGGTAAAGTCATCTTTATAAAAAGGTTCAGAAAGAGTAAACTTCTTTGAAATAAAGATAGCCATCACAGATTATAACCAGCATTTTTGAATTAATAATCTCCACTGTATAAAGTAAGAAAGGTTCCAAGACAACTTACAAGGTGAGCAACAGAAATATTCCAGATTTTGGGTATTTTACTGCAAGGATGCGTGTCCCTCTTGCCTTTTATCAGAAAAAAAAATTATTTATCCTCAGAAAGAGAGGTCTGAACAGTCTTCAAAGCTAACCTTATGGTTATAAAAAGGACAGCAGTCAATTTTACTCCATGTCCATTGAGAGTAAACCAAAAATTAATCAGCTTAATTTCCAGCAAGGAACATTTAGGCTACACGTTAGAATAAAACTGTAAGGACAGGGCGCACAGCAACAAGCTACTAAAAGATGTTGCGTAATGTCCTCCCCTTTGGTTTTTAAAAGAACAGGCTAAGTAAGCTAGGCTCCATCCATCAGAGATGGCTTAAGTATATTAGTCCTGCTCCAGGATGGGTAGTTGGATCCCACAATTCCCAATATCCCTCTGGTCCTATATTTTGTCGGCTTTCTGGTCCATATGATTCCTTGGAGCAAAAAATAGATACCCATCAGTAAACAGACACAATTCCCCGCAATGGCTGAGCACACTGCTATCGAATGCTGTGTCCTCACCAACACGGACATATTTTTTCTATACTGACCCCAAAGCCCAGTGCAGGAAAATGGATATTCACATAGTTGCACTCAATACCCATCTTAAGGCAGCTAAGCACAGGTCACACAAACATCAGTGGAAGAAAAGTTTCTGCTCTGACTTCAAGAGCAAAGCAGACACTTCCGATCCCCAAGCAAACGGACTTGTGTTCAGAGATGACCATTCCCATAGTGTCATCAGAGGCAAGAAAATCCATGAGCAAAACACGACAGCCAGCACCACCAGTGACCATGAGTGACATTACCTTGGTTACAGACCCACATCGAACTCGAACCATTCACAGTAGTGATGCACCAGAGATGACAACTCAGAGACCCAGCTGCTCCTGGAGCTCCAAATCAAGTGGGAAGATCTCCTGGCTTCCTACTGAGCTCCTGATATATATGAGCACTGGCTCAGTGTCCACAGCCAGCACGTATGTTTGGGATCCATGTAAGTTTCTGCAATTTGTACAGCAGCAGATCGCACCAAAAGTATTTTCAAATAAATTCCCCAAGGCAGAGGAAAACATCTGGCACCCCCCTACAAAGTCTTCCTTGCCACCCACACATGGGCTGGACACCACATTGAGCTGTCAAAAACCTCAATCTGTTTTTAACAACTAAGGAAAAACATTTCCGGCAAAATGAAACTTAACCTAAGTGTTCCTTTGCCAAATGATGCCGCCTCCTTTCTGGGTACACTTATGGGGGGAAGAAACTCATGAGTTAGTAAAACAAATTAATAAATCACTGGTCATTCCCATCCCACAAAAGGTCTCCTACCCCTAAGAAAAAGGGATTTCAAACTCTAAAACAGAACATTAAAGATCAGCCGTGCACCCTGACAAAAGCTCTCAAGTGAACCTAAGTTCTACCTTGTCTTGGTTTTTAATTGATCTAAAATTTTGAAATCTCCTGTGTAAAATGCCAGCAAGGCAAGGCGCAAAGCAGGACACCGAGCACTACCCTCCCCAGGGATACACATGCACATGCAAGGCAACAGCAGCAGCGCGTATTTTCAGCTAAACCCCAAAAGAACCAGCCATGACGGCGAGCGGCTCTTCCCCTACAGAACCACACAGCAAAAGCCAACAAGTCTCAGTTGCAGACAGATTTTAATTTTATGGGATGAGCTCAGTAAGCCAGAGTTTAAAATGTAGACTTATTCTTTTCTCACCACAGGGTAAAGTCAAATAATTCACAAAGAGGAGAGAAAAGTTTAAGCACCTTTGAGGAGGTGATGGTTCTGGTGCGCTGACTGTTCTGCAGTTTGTCTGGACTGATGGGGTTTGTCAGGGCTAAGTACTATTTAGCAGTCTTTTATTGCAACCCCATCCTGAAGTATTCTATGCCTGCACACTGCATCTAACCTCATATCTAAATGCTTAGGTATTTCTGGGGAACATAGCTGGATGGGGTTATTTGCTCTTTGCTGCAGCTCCTTGGTGACCTCTTCTCTGCTAACGTATTTCTGGAGTTTGAGGATATGGAATTGAACTATTCCTCCCATTGAGTCCTTCCTCCACCACCAACACTGTTGCTGGCCTCAACACCTCTCTGTTAAGCCTCTCCTTTCTCTTTTATAATTGGCACATACTACCCTGTAATATTTAAGAAAAATAATGAAGATAAACAGTACACAATATAGCCCTGATACTACAGTACATTCCTTGCCAATATAAGGATGCAGAGTTGTAGCATACCACCATCAAAATCATACAGGCATCTTAATCCCAGTTAAGGATTCCCAGTACCTAACCCCCCTCCATGGGAAATCTGACTGGTTTAGAGAGCACCTGACACCCTGCCCTCCTGTCCTTCTTTTTCCAGGTATCAGAAAAGAATTTAATGAAGTCCTTTAAAAGGACATAAGCAGCACATACTCACATAAGAAGCTCACAAATGAACATTTAAATTACTGCTTTTCTGTTTATCATACTTACATGACAGTCAAAGATATATGGACAAGCACGAAAAGGAAGGCCGGCACACCAAGCCTGCTGTCCATGCAGGTGCATGTTAACAGCAGGCACATGGTACCACTCTGAGTGTTAACCTCCCCATCAAACAACAGGATGAAAGCATGTTCAGCTGTAACATCACAAATAGTTACAAAGTCTCATCATTTCCAGTAAATTCAGCCCCAGCTATAAGATTTCATGTACCTCTGACAGGGATCTCTGCATGTCTGACTCTGCAGATACAACCTGATATTGCAGATCTTCTTGGCATTAATTCCCTGTTATTGGAAGGATCTCATGTTATTAATTTTTACATCCATCCAATTCCATATTCTTTTGTTGACAAACACTTTTAAGACAAAAGTATTAAAAAATCACTACAGTTAAATGCTTTGCGATGGTTTCAATTTAAAAAAAAAAAAATCAAAGCCATGACAGAGAGGCTCTAAACCTCTAATAAGACTTGGCCAGAAATAGAATCAGAGAATGATAGAATGGTTTGGGTTGAAAAGGACCTTAAATATCACCTAGTTCCAACCCTCCTGCCATGGAGGTTGTGTCAACCTTCCACTAGACCAGGTTGCTCAAAGCCCCATCTAACCTGGCCTTGAACACTGCCAGGGAGGGGGCATCCACAGCTTCTCTGGGCAACCTGTTCCAGTATCACCACCCTCATAGTGAAGAATTTCTTCCTTAGATCTAATCTGAATCCACCCTTTTTTCAGTTTAAAGCCATTACCCCTTGTCCTATCACTACATGCCCTTGTAAAAAGTCCCTCTCCAGCTTTCCTGTGGGCCCCCTTCAGGTAAATACTCAATAGCCAGGAGCTTCTGATGAAAGCTGTATTAAGTCAGCCCGTAAATCGATTTCATCTTTTCCTCTGTAACTCAAGAAAGTCTTGGGTACTCACAGAAGTTCCAGAATTTGGAGAGGGGGAATGGCAGACCAAGGCCAGAAAGCAGATGAGTCTCACACCAGATTTCCTTGGAGCTATTACAAGTGTCTTTCATCATTTAGTTTAAAAACCCTTCACAACATAGGGCAGCTCAACAATAATCATCGTCATCATCAGACCTTTCACAGGAAAGCTGCTTGTCAAAGCAAAAACAAATGGACAGTAGTTTGCTTATGGCTAGAAACAAGCCTTTTGAAGTCTAAAACGGCTCAAGTCAGGGCTACTCTACAAGCTGCGGTTTTCCTGGCTAGTTTTCTGTTCAGCTTGATCGGGTGGTGGTGGCTCCTCCAAATGAGTGTTTTGGCTAGATACATTGAACATCACACTTCAGAGCACACCGTTTCAGCCATCAGGGCCCCAGTGTGTCCCCCACTGGGGGCTGGATAATTGGGCTGAGAACCGGTGCAGAGCCCTGCCACACCACCAGCAGTCCCTGTCCCTGTGTGCAGGAGGAGGGCAACTTTTTCTAATGACCCAAAGCACCAAACTGACACCACTCCTATGCTGGTAAATACAGAGTAGCCACACAGAGACTTCAAAGTAAGGAGAGAAGGGGGCATTTCATAGGAGATATTTTCAAGTGAGACAAAAGAAGTTTGCCTTTTGTTATAAGCAAAAATTTAGTTCCCATCCCATCAATCTCACCTTCCTTTTTTGTGTTAGCAACTTTTCTGTAGATGCTCTCTCTGGATAAAAACAACAGAGTTAATTGTCCTGTTGCACACTCAGCTTTTAAAGCCAACAGTTCATTGTATCAAGGCAGAAAATATAGTTTTGTAACCACTGTTAAATACATTACTTAAGAAATCATCCAGCTTAAATAGGTTTTCCACAATTATGATAAATTATAGAAGTGATTTGTTGGCATATTAGTTACAGATGCATGTGTACCGGTCTACTGGCCAAAACACTTGAAGATCAAAGGGAAAGCTGAAAGTGGACTACAATATTTATTATCTTGATGAACACCATGTTCAAGAAGTCGTCATCACAGCTGTGGGCTGCACAATACAGAACAAACCGATACTGTCCTCAAAAGCTGAGAGCTGAAGCACAGGCCATGAAACAGATCCAAGCAGGAGGTACAAGTCAAGGATGAGTGAATACATCAACACCTCACTTTTTAATTTCAGTGTATTAAAAAAGGTATACTTAAATCTCTATCACTTCATCATGCTGCCTCTGTCATCATGTAACCATTATGTAAGGCAGTATAATTAAAAATAAACTTTTTACTCCCCAGCAGCAGTTATGCAATAACTTTTAATTAACTGCTATCCTTCATGTTTAAGAGAACATTTAAGGAGTTTAAGTTATAACTCAATGCCTTTCCTCATAGCTTCATATTCAAATCCTCCAACAGAACCTATCTGCATCTCCCTTCTCATCTCTCCAGTACAAAGACGGTTTGTCAGGTTTTATTTGGTTTTATCTGCTCGCAAGATGCTGTCTCAGGGTCCTAAAAATGCAAAGACATATTTTGTGCAATCTGTCAGCAACTGTCTTCAGATGCAAGGCTACAGGGAGCTGATGAGCTCCTTTCTTATCAGAATGAGTCACAAAAATGGATTATCCACACTTAATCCTCCTCACACTGGTGAATTTCCTGATTTTTTTGTTCAATAAAAATAAAATAAAATGAAAATTGGCCTGGTGAAACCTTGTAAGAACAGTTTTCCCTTGGGATGCCCTTACAGAAAAGAAATATTGCTCTGCCATTTTAGGAGACCACAGAGCTTCCAGCACCCATTCCCTTCTTATCCAAAAGCAAGTGTCTCCCTGATTCCAGCACTGGCACTCTGGATGCCTTTTTTTTCTTTGGTCACATCATGTACCCCCACATGATGCTCAGTGGCTGTGTTTTGGGGGTTCTTTTGCTTTTTTCGTTGCAAAGTCCTCTTCTCCCCACAAACTAAATAAATAAGAAATCGTTTAACCTGTTTTCATCACAAAACATTTTCACCGTAAAAGTCTGACTAATCTACATTTGCTTTAAATGTAAATATTTTTTACAAAATTGTTCTGTTAATTTTCATGAAAGCCAATACCTTGCATGATCAGAAACCCCTCACTGAAACTCTCCTTCAGTTAAATCACAAAAGAACAAAACCTGAGCTTGGGCAACCTCCCTTCCATTTTGAAGAGGGATTTAGAAAGAGATGTGTGAGTTTTGCTGCTGTTTGCTAATCCCAGCAGAGAGAAAAAGGAATCCAAACTGCCTGAAAGCTCATCCCTGAAAATAACGTGATTTTCCTATAAGATTAAAAAAAAATGCATCTATTCATAGATTTGAGCTTAAAGAGGAAAAAAAGAAGTCTTCATACTCCTAACATATGGTCCACAGCCAACTTCTAGTGCAAAGCTGCCCCATCAGGCAGAGAGCTGATGGACAGAATAGAAATCAAGGCTTCATCTTTATGGATATTTCCTTGCTTATTGGATTTGGGTTTTTAGCTTCACTCTGAAACGCTGCCATGCTACATTTAGTACGCAGTAGCTGGCATCACTTTAAAGGCCCCAGCAGAGCTCAGTCAGCAAACCAGATTAGTTACACCAAGCAGGGAGGAGGGCTTGTGCGTTTTGGGAAGCGATGGGGAAGCAGGAAGACATCCCATTGCGATGGTGAAAGCAGCAATGGTGGAGGGAGAGGGAGGGGAGGAAAACAAGCCCGTTCTTAAAGTTGCCTTTCATCTTAGACAGCGTGCTCTACTTAACTGCACAAAGCCATTACGCACGGATACGATTCAACTGTCCTTGGAGACTTCTTCAGACTGTACCACACGTGAGCAGTCTCACTGCTGGAGCAGAAGTTGGTGTCTTGTCAAGCCACATCACATTTCAGGTTAATGCACCCTGTCAAAGATGTGGAGCAATGCAATCACTGTCTGCATCAGTGCAGCCAGAGTCCTTCAGGTGACACGTGAAGGCAGATGTGGGTGAGCATCCTGAGCAAACTGACAGCACTCAACAGAGCAGCAGCACCTCTGGCCAACACCCCTTCTTGTCCAAAAAAGGTCCTGCCGTTCAAGGTTTCATCTTCCAGCCATATGAAGAAAGATCCACTTTCACACACCTGCACCGCACCTAATTCACCAGACACTTTGAAAAGGGTTTGGGGCCAAGTGCTTCCTGTAAATTACTCCTTTCTCTACAAAACCCGCTAATGGAATTAAACAAAGGATCGATTTGGCCCATGGAGTACGTGAAGTTCAGAATTAGATTTTATCTCATTCCATTACAGAAAGTTCCAAAATGGAGAAAAATTTTCAGTCACAGGCTGATAAAAGTTATTATAAAAATGCAGTACAAAAATAGGAAGGGTTTTTTCCTTCTACAAACCATTTTAAAATATATGGCTTATTCAAAGCATGTACATCATTAAAGAATTATAGATGACAGCTACAGAGAAAGTGGATAAGGAGAAAATTTCTATTATTTTAAAATTTTCTTTTTCAGTTTTCCAGCCAGACGAGAAAAATCATTAAAGCAGAATCATAAAGATTACTCTGCAAGGAGAAAAAAAGCCCCTCACATGCAACTTAAGACACCAAATGAAGTTAAACACATATTGGACAATCTTCTGTTCATTAAAATATAATTTGGTTGATCCCCTTGGGTTCACAAATTTCCAAAATGTGTCTGTAAAGTAAAATTAAGGTACCACATTTTTCCATCTATCCTGTCACTTTTTTTTCTAACATTTTCTAGCATTTTTTCCTCTAACACAGGAAGAGGAAGGTTTTTATTGTTAAGGACCTACCCCTTGGAAACATGGCTTCCTCAGCAGTCAGACTTTGCTTAGGGTGCAACTCCCTTCCCTGTCAGAGGAGTATACCCTGCATGGCTAATGTTTTTGGGGGGAGATAAAAGAATAGAAAAACAATTGCATAAAATATTATGAATATCTGGGTATTACGCCACCCTATCAATACATGAAAAGCATGTAAAAGGATGAAAACATATTAGGTCATGTTTTGGGCACCAACCACTAGTTCACTTTCAGCTGTGAACCTCCTAGCTTTGCCTGTGTCACCTCTGAAAATGCTCCTGCTACCCTCATTGACAATCACGCAAGGGCTGTATAGCAATACTCACATGCACGCTTGTCACCTCTGGCTTACTCCTTCTTCACCTCCCCAGGAGAAGTATGCAGTGTTTAGATAGTAAAGATGGTCTTTTGCAACCGTAATATTACTTCAGGATGATATGCACACAGAGTGCCATCTTGGGGCAACCTAGTATTAAGTTATCTAGCTATTTTGTCACTATAGGAACTACAGACTGGCTTAATTTCAGCTCACTTCCATTGGCTATATTATATATCTGAATGCATGTTTTAGCCACCAGAGAAAAGGTGGCTTTTTAAAGGAAAAATCAATCAGATTTTTCTAGACATCTATCTGAAGGCTAACTGAACTGCCCAAAGCACTGCCAGTTTTTATGCACTGAATGCAAGAGCAAAAGTTCTGAGAGCAATTGTATTTGGTCAGATGAGCACAGACCTAGACACCTGTATACTGATTAAATTAATAAAAACACAAAAAACATGCCCTGCAAGAAATCTAGCCTCTGCCTCCAAATAGTCAGCTATTGCATAGGAAAAAAATATACACAGCTAATTCTTGGAGAAATTACTAAAAATTAAACCACTATTATAACTGGTATAAATGCTGAGCTGCTCCTACTATTCTCTTCCTGCTGTGGAGGCAGTGCAAAGCACCTGGTCTCAGGGCTTGGCTCTGCTGGAGTTAGTCCAGGATCAGTCCAAAAATGATGCAATGTCTTACCTCTGATGTTCAGCCCCACGTGGCAAGCACAAACTCTCGAATAGTGTCCAAGAAATACAAAAAACCCACTGACAATCCTGCAAATGCAGCAACATGATGGTGCGGAGGGGCTTCCAGGATCTGTGCCTGATTCACAGGAGTATGACAGTCCAAAAATGACCATCTAGCCTCAGCATCACGTGTGGTTATTAGACAGCAGAGGAGAAACACACAGAGGAGAGGAAGAACTGCATTTTAGTGACTCTTCTACCCTTCTTCCAATAATTTAATACCAACAGGAAAAAATTCCAGCCCTTTCTATAAATACATGTAAAGGGTTTTGCACTTGCCTTCATTGCAGAGCTTAAAACCTGGAGCGATCTCAAGAGAAAAACGAAAGCAGGGGCCTGCTGCAGAGCCTGTGTGTGTGCACCATAAACTGCCAGGCGCCCTGGCACAGCTCAGCCCCATCAGCAGCTCTGCTCCAGAGAACCAGGACCAAAATAACCAGGGTGGGAAAGCTTCCAGAGCCATTAGCTACCCACTTTTACTCTACGAAATACAATTCATACTAATTTTCAGAAGTTCCCTGTTTTCTTCAGTAAATAATGAAGCTACATGAGGAAACCAGCAATGGGATTTAGAGGAAAGAAGTTCAGTGCTAAGAGTAGCCCCTATGAAGGTGTGCAAGGAGAAAAGGGACAGGCAACAAGAGAGGTTACAAAAATAAAAATGCATCTTATCTGTAGAACAGATACTGAAGGACTCTCTGCTTTAATACACAGTGATTTGGCATCTGCTACACATGGCATCTCCTACAGGGGAAAGCTTGTATACAACTGTCCTTAAGCAGAGCCTGAACAGCAAAGCACATGTATGGGTAATGCCCCAAGTCAGAATGAGCTGGTCTCTACCTGCCAACCAGCAGGCAGATAATCGTAAGTCCATCTTTCTGTGCCCTTCCTTATAGGGTTGAATGGTTGGATCTAGAGGCATTTAGGAGAAGGAGTGATGGGCTATGAACATCTCTGCATCACGACCACAGACCAAGCAATGGCGTGCAGAAGGCTGAGACCACGCACGTTATCAGAAGAGCACTACAAGGAGTCCCCATCTGGGTGTCCTCCTGCCCTTATGGTTGAATTTACCAGCTGTGCAAAAGTCGTAAGTATGGCAATGAAACACAAGCTACTGTCTCCTGTGCTGAAGGGTCAGGGACAGTCAGTCAAAGGCGGCTTTGCTGCCACAGCACCAGACGTGCTTTGCACAGACACAGATCCTCTGACACCCCAAAGTGAGTCTACATAGGAAGATTCATCCAGGTTAAAGTTAATTTGGATGCAAAACAAAATTGCTGTTCTTGGTTAAAGGGACATTGAAGAAAATAAATACTCTAATAGAAGATCCCAAAGGCCAACTGACAGGGAATTCATCATGAATAGCGTATCATGAAGACAAGTCCTTAGTTTCCCCCTACACCACCTGAGATCCTCCAGCCAGGCAGGAAATCACCAAATACCAACAAAACCAGTGAAAACAAATGGTCTCACGCTTTTTCTGGAGACTTTTGCAGTGGGAAGCAGGGCCAGTGCCAAGCAGAGAGAATGGAGACTCGCGGCCATGTGGTAAATCATTCCCCGACCTAGACGCCAGCTTTTCAGAGGGATGTTTCTGCAGCCTGCAAGGAGAAAGCCAGGCCCCAGACTTGCGTCATCCTGCCCCTGAGTCATCTCACCATGCAGCTCCTCTCCCCTACCATTGCTCCTTGGCCGGGCTCACGTAATTACTACCGCAGAGCTGCAATCATCTTTGTGCAGTCGGAGCAAAGCTGGCATCCCCACCCACGCACTGAGAAAGAGCTGTGCTTGCCCCAAATTCAGCAGCTGAATGTGAAACTGAGACCCCAGGACAAGATGGGGAGGTGAGGAAGGCTCCCCCTGGGCTCTTGAATGCTGCCTGGGATACAGGACGCCCTACATACAGGGGACAGGAGTGGGGACAGCGTGGCAGTGGGGGATGGATGATCTGTGCCTTGCTCGTGCCTATGACCAGGTTATGTCAGGTGCTATTAAGGCACGAAGCGTGAGTGCGTGTGTCTGAAACCCCACTGCAGACTGCTCCAGCAGCCTTGAAATAAAACCTCCTTTTAAAAAAGAGCTTTTTTTAAAAAAAACCCACACCCTAGGCAGCAGTTTATAGAGAAAAACATGCGACCAAATACAGGGGAGCAAACCAAGTGGGGCTGCACCTCCAAAAAACACCCTCCTCCCATGGGTTTGGGGAGCACCGCTGCTGTTTTGTCCGCTCAGCTCCACCGCCCAGCTGTGTCCCCTGAAGGCAGAGCCGCAGCCACCGGGGAGCTCCACCGTGCCTTCAAAGAGCCTAAAGTGGGTCAGCAGAACAGAGAGAGAAAACCTGATTTCAGCATGCAGAAAGTGGGCAGACCTGCTGGCTGAGACTTGGCAGAAGGCAGGGGAAGGCGCTCACAAGCTCTGCATCTCCATGGAAGCACAGAAAGGCAAGCACCATTGGTCCCTCTCCCAAAATCGCAGGGAGGGAACTGTGCTCCCCAAATCTGTAGTGGATGCAGGTAACAGAAGCACATTTGGGGATGGGGGAGTATTAGAAGATAAGTGTGTCCCTCTGTCCTCCATACAGCAGTCTGCCTAAAGCCATCCTCACTGACCCTCCCAGCCCATTTATTCTGACTAAAATTGAGTGATACAATTGTAATCCACCCAAATTTAAAACCCTTCACGAGCCTGATGGCCATGTCTTGCACCCTCCTTCCTTGCACCTGAGCAAACCGAGAGACATCAGAGGAAGGGCCCCAACAACAACAGCCAATCTCAGGCAGCATCTTTTGGAAGCAATTAAAAATGCCAAACAGGATGAACAGCAGACCATGAGGAGGAAGCTTTGTTTTCTCCGTTACTCCAATGGATGCTTTTGACCTTAAAATAAACCAAGCAAAAACCACTTCTGCATTTGTAGACAGAGTGCAGCAAATGGGTTTGGGGGCTGCCAAGTTCCAGGAGTGATGTGAGCCCTTAAGAAACACATGGCTGCCAGAAGCATAATTGGGGTGACGTTTGAAAAGTAAAAGTTTTGCAAACCATGAAACTCAGAGCAGCTGAGAGCTCTTGTGGGGACCAAGGCTTTGTTGATGTCCAGAGCAGGTGATGGTGGCTAATAGAGACTTTGTTATCCCCTGGTGCCACCAAAAACCCAAGAACCATGCACACCATCTCCCCACCTAGGCTTTCTGAAACCTAGCATAAATCTGACCTCACTCTGGCAAAACACCTTCCCAAGCGATATTGCTGGAAGCCAAGCAGGTTTTCCTCCACATATCCTATGTAAACCAGCTCAGATCCCTCTATGGAGTTGGAGACCCACCGGTGTGGTCTGTGGGCCCACACAAAACCATCACACCCTCGTCCTGACCACCGGCTCCAGGGTGGGCTATATATTTGCTTAAAGATTTCCAATGAAAATATCAGCTTAAGAAATCACAGCAACAAGGGATGGGTGGGGAGAACATTCCCCACGAGAAAGAATGTGAGCTCTGTAATTGCACATATCACATCTAGATATTGTTGTAAAGAGCTCTGCCTACAGAAGGAATAGGAGATTTGATCTCATGCGCAAATAAAAATCAGAAATCTCTCCTGCCAGCCATGAAAAAGGCTGTCAATAATTCATTTTAACAAAAAAGGAGATCAAAGAAAAATGCTGTGTTAGTTTGACATTTTGGTATGTTGGTTCAGGATTCTTCTTTAATGTAATATGTAACAAACAGCAGAGTTCATCTATAAATGCCAGACACGCTTGTAAATTGTTGAATATAGCAGGTCCTATTAATATTCACTTAGATTTTCTTAATGAATTCACTTTGACTGCCTTTACATCTCTTTTACTGCCTTTATCCAGCAGTTGTAGGTCAAGTGGAGCTCTCAGAAATGCTGCACAGAGTTTCCAAAGATAAAGTTTCAAATTTGTAACCACATTTCCATCTATTTCTTCACATTACCCACCACATAGCCTACTGTCCAACCCAACTTGTTTGACTATCACGTACTCGCTGTGAAGTGCTTCTGAAAATTGTATGGCCAAGAGCCAGAGTGAGGTGCCTCTGTCCTAAATCAACTGTCTGTGCAAGTTCACTCTCATATATAGTGGTTTAATTTCACTTACAATTTCCTTATGGGCATTTGGTGGAGTGGATGAAGTATATTATACTCGAGAAAGCACAGGCTTGCAATCCACAGATTTCAGTGTTATGTTGCAAGAAATATTTATTGCAGTGGAGAACTGTTGGCAAATTTAACATATATTGCTTAAGCTCAGTCTGTATTCCCTTTGGTGCACAGGAGACACAAGGGCACTCACATCTTCTAAATTTAGGAAGTGTAGGGCAAATTTCTTCCACAATAAAGTTCTCTCTAACATGGAGAGAATGGTTAACTATCTGTGACTTACCAGTTCCAGGGTGAAGTAGAAAAGCAAA
Source organism: Anhinga rufa (assembly GCA_013400875.1). Classification (NCBI taxonomy): domain Eukaryota; kingdom Metazoa; phylum Chordata; class Aves; order Suliformes; family Anhingidae; genus Anhinga; species Anhinga rufa. The sequence continues at coordinate 76,816 of VZTV01008322.1, forward strand.
TACTCCTGTCGTTACATCACTTTGATTAAGGATTCTCTTTAAAGTACATTTTTAGGCAATATTCAGACAGTTCTTTAAAAATCTGTTTCCCTAGAGGAAAGCCCTTGGTGGAAACAACTTACGTTAGAGGCTGACACTGCATGAGCTATCTTTGGAGGAAAAGCAGTTGTTACTCAGGTCCTGAGCATGGCTGGATCCTATAGCCTCTTGGTTATAGATTTGTAGAGCTGTGAGTTTTCTGTGTATTGTAGTTTTTAAATTACTATTTATATTGGCTGCTCTATCTAGAAAAGCACTGAAGTTTGATGAAGTAACAGTTACTGAATGTGATGACAGTCCAGATGGTAAAGCTGTTATCTAATCCAGATGATAAAGTCATATCATCTTTGTTATATCCAGTCAGTTGTTAGCAGAAAGAGTCAAAGGGATTTTTTTTTATTTTTTTTTACCAACCGTTTGCAGAGCCCAATGCTGACAGTTGGATCTACTGGAATCCCATGGTCCTATGGCACTGCTGGCTGTCCAAAAAGAAGTGTTCACAAAACTGTGCATCCCTTGGTGGACTGCTTTTATCCATGCTGGCAAACAGGGGGATCATCTTCCCTGCCAGAGAGCTGCCAGAGGGGAGCTTTTTCCCCTCACCCTACAACCATAAGAAATCCCATTCCCACATACAGTCTCTTGGTTCGGTGCTATTTCTAGGGAAGCAGCTCCAAGGACAACATCTTCATGCCTAGGTCACCCATACGCCTCAGCCCACCTGGCTGCCTCTTGGGCTTCCTCCAGACCATGCAGGTGTTGTAGCATGCTGAGGAGAGCAAGTACTGGCCATGCTTGCAGATAGCATACCTGCAGGTGGCACTGGCTGGTCCCAAAGGTGGCCTTGGGTCTTCCCTTAATCACATGGGTAATACTCACAGGGACGAGACAAAACATTCATGGGAAAGACAGCTCTCAAGTCCCTCTTAAAGCCAATGCGATTTAGTCTTTTTCTGCAGATGACAATAAATTTGTTAAATCATTGGGTGCTTTTGAAAACTTTAGTCACTGTTGGAATAATCCCAAAAGAACAGGGGGAAAAAGCCACTGTCACTCACTCAAAGGGCTACGCTGCAAACTGCAAATCTCTGAAACCTGTTTTAAAAAAGCCGCTCTGGAGCAGGAGGTGAAGACCTGCCACAGCCGGCCAGTGTGCGACAGACTGACATGCAGCAGGGTCTCGTCTGGCAGCATTGGTTTTGTTTCTGATTATGGAAAACACAGCCCGGAGGCATGGTGGCTGGACAAGGAGCTGGCAGCTCAGACTGCTGACCCTCACCGACACAAGCACTCTCAGTACTCAGATGGGTAGCTGAAGCAGGTACCCTGCCCCAGTCCCAGCAACACCACCGGATGGAGAAGAATGGGGGCACTGCGCTAAATTTATGGGGGTTTAAAGCACAAGACCTGACTTTACATAAGCCTATCCACTCTCAGATCTTTACTTATATCATAAAAATCAGGCGGGGGAAAAAATGTTTCCCTGACACACAGTACGAGCACAAACATGTTATTATTTGAAAGGCTGTACAAAGGTTAAATCTTTAATCCCTTTAATCCAGATGACAAACAAACAAAACCCCCAGAATGGGATCCTGGAGCACAGCCGAGCACTGCCAGGTCTCTTGCAGGGGCTGTCCATACACTGCTGCAGCAATTTAAGAGCCCCTAGCTAAAAAGTTGCTGCAAAGGAAATAGATGTATGCATAGTTTTATTCCCAGTTCTTTAAAGCCCGTCATGGGCAATTTGGCAGTCTGGGCTCATGTTTCAGTGAGAAGGATTTAATACTCAGGTCAGTTGTACCAGGGTTACTGGATTTCCAGGTCTGGCTGCCGTTGCCTTCTTACCGACACCAGAGCTCTTGAGCAGAGTGACTCTTCTTAGCTGTTACTCATGCACAGAGAAAATGCAGTTTCTCCTAAATAAAATCAAGAGTGGCTAAGGCTGGGGAGTAATCAAGTAATAACACAAAGCAGGGTCAGAAGATAAACTGCAGAGAGTTTGGGACCCAGGAGGGCTCCTTTTTTGGTACACCGTAAGCAAAGCATTTTGGTCAGTGCAGTACATGCCAGTATTTGTACCGCTCCCAGACCACAGCACTGTCATGAGCAGACATCAGTGCAGGCACCCAAAGGGTTAATTGGTTTTAGGACCTTATCTAGGTTTATCAGATAGTAGGAAATTCTTCCCCCTATTTCAACAGGAATTGGGTCAGACTGCAACCACGCATCTTAAGTGAACCAAAGGAAGATTGTGGCTAATTTCAGTAGCAGTATTCATACAATTCAAGCTATATATGTGGTTATGTACCTTGCTGAATCAAGCCTACAGGAAAAGTCTAAGCGAGCAGTATAAGCAGCACATTTAAAATGCCACTATCCTTTCTGCTATATGGCCAATCACAAACTGGTGACCTACCACAGATGAGGTGCAAGAGGCAGTAATTAAAATCCACATTTCCTCTCAAACCGGTTCTCATCTTTTCTGTATGTCATACCAAGTATGAAGCATTCAGTGCAGATTCTGTCAATTTAGGGAAGAGGTGGTGGACATGGTCTAAATGGCTACTACTTCAGCAGGACACAGATAAGCCAGCAGAAGAGTTAACAATGTTGATGCAGCCCATCCCTCAACAAGAATTTGTGACAGTCTTCTTGGAACCAAAAGGTCGCCTTTCTCCTCATTTTGTATACTCTCCAGGATGCTGCAACAGCTTCCTAAGCCTCACCCTGCTTTGCTACAAGATGAATTGGACCTAATCTCACTCTGAGCAGAGGTCAGCTCACGCTGGCAGAGCAGCGAAGCACGTGAAATTGTAGGGCTGCGAGATGTCCTCTGGTTATTAGATCAGTTGCTCTGGTGTGTAACAAGCACACCAGATCCATATCCATAATTCTTATGGTGGTACAGGGCATCACCGCAGTCCTGTTCACTCTGTCCCCACTGCAGCCAGAGCTGCAGATCACATACAGAGAGGAAAATGCAAAAGGCAGTGGAAAGATGCAGACACAAATTATGTGATCCAGCATACACATGTCAGCACACCAGGGTAGAAAAAGGAGAACACAAAGGCTCCTACCCCAGCTGATGGGACTAACACTAACCAAATTCAAAGCGATGTGCAATGGCACAGGGAGCTATTGCTCTGCACATGCCTTCATCTGCCTCTGGTCTCAGCAAATTCTGCTAAAGCACGTTATCAGTTTGAGATGATATGCACAGCGAAGGGAAAAACTAGATATAGGGAAAAAAAGAAAGAAAAACCCAAACATGCAACACACACACCCATTTGTAACTGGGCCCTGAATTACTGTTAGAACGATACTCCCTCTGCCATGAGGATGGCAGGTGTCTTATTTTGTAAAATAGCAAAGATCACTGCAAAATTACAGCTCAGTTCTGGTTTTATTTGAAAAGGAAAAAATTCCATGGTCCATTTAGATCATTCTGGGAGCAGTCACCCCTCTCCCAGCTCCTGGCACAGAAGTCCCATCTCCCCAATTTGTCATCCCATTTCCGCAGAGCCCAACAGTTGTGTTTTAAGATTTGTTATAAAATCAAAAGAAAAGGGGCAACAACTGTATCAGCACAGAAAGGGTGAAAAGAACTAAAAAGGCCAACAAAACCCCTTATTTAGACATCCTACATGAAGACTGCTAGTGTCATATGTTATTGGGCTGCCAAGCTCACCGCCTGCCCACATGCTGACAGCCTTT
>VZTV01008324.1:9608-35570 GCA_013400875.1 Anhinga rufa
GGGGCGGCGGCGGCGGCGGCGGCACGGAGAGCTCTGCGGTTCGCGCAGGGCGCCTGCCGAGCTCCGTCGCGCGGGCGGGCTGCCCGGGAGGGGCAGGGACCCGGGGGTCTCTCGCTGCAGCCCCCGAGCCTAAAATTCAGGCCTAAACTGACCGATAGGAATCTATGAAGAGACGCAAGGAGCACCAGGAAGATCTACAACAGCGTGTTTTAATCAACAGCACATCTTCCCTCATCCATCTCCAGTTAACAGGAATAAAAAAAAAAAAAAAAGAGGGAAATTAATTCTGCTTTGTCTTGCAACACATATTCGGAAAACCTGTGGCCCAAGACACCCTATGAAAATTTACAGAAACAACTGCAAAGCAAAATGGCTTGGGGACCCATCGCATTTTAAGCCACTTAACTCAGTTAAGCCAACTTTAACGTCCTCAGCTTTTAGCGGCAAACAGAGTCAAGGTACCAGTTATAGCAATCATTCTTTGAAGCTACTTTAAGACAGCAGCGCTGGTCGTGCTGGTTGGATTCCACCTCATTTAGTTCTAGCGCCGCACCGCAGCCGGGGCCGAGCAGCAGTAGGTGAAGCAGCTAGGTGGCATGAGAGCTCAGCCAGCCTGGGCTGAGCACCCCTGGGGCTCCCCAGGACAACCAGGCTTGTGCCCAGAGCCCCCCGCCCCGCAGGACAACCCTTGGGGGCCAAGGTGGGTGACTGGTTGAACCCCCAGCCACCCAGAGCTCCCTTTCCACGTTTTAGGCCTGCTGCTAGTCAAGTTCCAGGATGACGACAGACAGACGCCTGAGCCAAAAGCTCCTAGGAGTTTGGCCTTATTTCATATAGGCAAACCTGCAGGTGCTGGCCCTGCTGGCTCGTGCAAGCAGCCGTGGGCCAGGCTAGTTCTGGAGCTTTTTTTTTTTGCCCCCCTCCCCTCTTTTTTTTTTTTTTTTTTCAAATAGTGCAGAACAAAACCACGCCAGACACACTTCTGTCAGTGCATTCGGGGTGTACCCCCTCTCCTTGTGGGGTGCGACTGCTTCATGCTCGTTCCAGCAAAGGCTGACTCTGAGAAGGGGCTCTCCGTGCTTGCCCGCGGCGTTTCCGAGGCAGCAGGCAGGCCGAGGCTGCAGGCGAGTGGAGAGAACACGGGCAAGGCGCTGCAGCAGCAAAACGAAAGAGGAGAGGAAGACGAGGCGCATCGGGAAGCGAAGCGGTTTGAAACGCATCCGCGGGACCTTCAACGCAAACACCAAACCCAACCCCAGCAGGCTGCCCTGAAGACTGGCTGAAGGAAAGGCCAAGCGGGATTTTTAAGGCACTTTGTGGTAATTTCCCTCAGTTTACCACAGTGCAACGCTTCCCCTCGCAAATGAGCCCCCAGACAGCTCTGCTTGCAGGAGCTCTGCAAGGCCACAGGTACACGTACAGAAAGAGGCCTGCTCCTGCTCGGCCCTCGCGTTACCACCAGTAGCCGGCTTGCTGGAGGGCAACGGCAGACTCGGCAGAGGTCGAAGGCCTGAAAGACCTTCTGAAGGTCCAGGGAGCAGCAGACCAACTGCATCTCTGCGGAAGAGACAGACTGAAATCAAATAGTTTTTAAAAGCCTTGAGTTAAACTGGAACGCAGGCCATCTCTGTGCACAGAGTTTAAAAGGAGTGACTTATTCTGCTTTAGCTCTAATCTGTTCCTAATCAACTTAAGACAAATTTATCTTAATCCCGACTTAGAGCTGTTAAAAAGGATCCACGTAGCCTTTTGCTCCAGAATTGCCATATTGATTTTACAAAAGCATCCACTTCTTAAAGTAGGTGGAACAGTTTCCAGAAAGCAGCTGAAGGCTGAAAACCGACCCAATTCATACAGGCATTCATGAACCCTCGTCCAAGGAACAGAAAGCTTTAGTTACACCTCAGCTCACAGCGGGGAAGGAAAGGTCAAGGATTACCAAACCAAGCCCCGCTCACAAGCTGTGCCCCTCGGCATTGCCTTATGAACAGCGACATCAATACGGGCCCCGGGGAGATGCCAGCAATGTCGGACACGTCGGGCCGCGCCGGGCGAGAGCTGCCTCGGGATGCGAGCGCAGCACCAGCATGTGAAACAGCATCCAGAGATTCACTGCTGTCCCAGTTTCTCATAATTAAGCAAGATTAACAGATAGATAACCCCAGCAGCCACCAGTATTAATAGCTCAGATTTGTTTCCAGTAAGACTATAGATCAAGTGGCTGAGGGAGGTTTGGGCAACAGCAGTCGCCTTTAACAGCACTCCTGAAGTACAAATGCTAGCGATTTCTGTGCTTCAAATCCATTTGTTATGTACACTGCACCTCTGCTGTTCACTAACGTGCAGTAAGAGATGAGCTCTCGGGGACTTGGTGCCTAAGGCGGTTTTACGCAGCAGTCCCGAGCACCCACCCAGTTCTGTCCCAGGCTTTGACACTGGTTTACTTACCTCAAACTGGGGTCAAGGGTGAGGGCAAGGGGAAGGAAGGGGTGAGGGCAGGAGGGACAGCCAGCGAAGGACTACAAATCCGTTAGAATATGGATTATGGGAGTCTCACGGTAGAAGCAGGTGTGAATTTAAACTTTTGTCAAGGCGGCAGAAGTAACTACTGCAGTTCTTTGTGCTCACAGCAACAGAGGTGGTTCCCTAAGCACTCCTACACCTCTAAAACTGCAGGACACTCGCACGGGAAGGGAAGAGGAAGGAGGAGAGGCATTCTTTGCTCTGGACACGTGGCAGTTTGCACCCTCACCTCACCAGCATCCAGCACGTATTCAGCTCAGCACTTGTCACACCTGTCATGCCAAAGACATTTTAAATAAGTCTCAACCACAAAGAGCAAATGTTAACAGATCTAACCTCACTGATTCAGAGTAATGATCACCACAGTGACTTCCACGATACCAGGAGCCACCTTTCTTCCCACACAAATTTACATTCACATCTCAATTTTTTAACGTAATGGTGAACAATCAGTACCTAGAAATTAAAACAAGTAGAGATAAGGTGACTTCTAGGAGTAACTTTGAGCCAATAGGTTTGGCACAGAATCAAACCTCTTAAACACCCAGATCTGAGAGAAGTAGGCAATAATTAACAGAGAACTTACCAGCTTGCAACAATCTTCCCTAACCAAGCCTGCACCTCCTGGCTGCTCCCCCCAGGGCTCCGTGTTCTTGTACATGGTGTGTTCTCACACATGACCTTCTTTGCTGAGGCGTTTGATGGCATGGGTGGGAGAAAAAGAGGAAAACCTGCTCTTTTCACCAAAGACAGCATGAAATCACAACCTGTCTTCCAGACTAACAGCATTAAAGGAGTATTCCTCCCTCTTCCTCCCATTTCAACTGAATGCATTTTGAGACTCCTACTGACGTAGAAGTATTCTTTCCTGTCAAAGCTACATGGAGACCTGATGTTGTCTACAACAACTGGAGTAGACAATAGTTTCATGTAACAGTATAAAGTTCTCCAAGGGTCTGAATCATTTAAACATATTCATTATTTTCTAACCAAGGTACCAACTGCAATTTTAGTCTGTAGAACCCAGCTCAGACACATCTGCATTCAGCCATTTCCACGGAAGGAGTTGCCAAGCCCCAGCTCTTTAAGAAGTTGTGGTCCATCGTATCTGAAGAAGTTGAAATCAAGGTTAGTCTAAGCCCATGGCTCAAACCCCCCTTACCATACGCCTCAGGAAAAGCCAGTTTGAATTCAACACAATTTACAACTAGGGAAGGGAAAACAGTCTTAGATGTGACCCTCACTAAGATTTCATTTAGGAAAGAATGAAACAAGATCCAAACCACATTCACTTGATAAAGTGCCTGCTGGATGTTCTTGGGGAACCCCCGCCCCCAGCGCAGCAGAATTACTCCTTAGCCTCCAAAGCAGAATTAGCTGCGCTTCTTGAGAAGTGTTGAAGTCTGTGGAGTAGTGTCAACCTCCTGCAAAGCTGAAAACCAACCGATCACTCCAGTCTAAACGAGACTTAACAGGCTGCAAGGTGTTTCAGGTGGCTGGAATAGCATCAAGCATTTCGCAACCAGTGACCAAGTTCTTGGACTAAGTGCTGACAATGCATGAACGAAGAACAGCAACCAGACTTAACAAATATGATTAGTATTATCCAACTGCTTTGTTATAAATATATTATATACATTCAAACATCACATTAAAATATTATTCCATTACACCAGAAGAGATTAAGGCTTTATATTATTTACAGAAACAAGCAAGCACCTTAAAAACAAACAAAAAAAGAACAAAACACCAGTCATTGACATTTCCCTTCTAACATTACAAGTTTGATACCTTGAGCTCTCAACCACAGCTATTCGCAATGTGCCCAACGCTAGAACTACTTTAAACATTTATTGTCAGGGTAGGAAACACTTAATAGAAGACTCATCAGTGAGCACTCCACATGAACAAACGTGAGCATGTGTTGTTCTGGGTGCCCTCCCTCTCCGCAGAGGCTTGTTACGTTGAAGGCTTATGCAGAAACGGTTTGCTCAATTCCACGTAGAGGGTAGATTCATTTTATTTTAAGGGAAACTGAAGACACTTGAAGATTCATGGCCCACTGGTGGAGTGGGATTCTCAAAGTCTGTTCCACATTACATCAATTAGATTTAACATGATAGCAAAGATAGAGCTGTAACTTTACCATTCACTAAGTGCATTGAACAGATCCTATAGGCTTCCATTACTCTGACACACTTTTCATGCAGCATACGTGGACTCAAACATGAAGTGACAAACTGTTGTCACCATCCCCCCTATAGGTCTTAGGCAACAAGCTATTTTTGAAGCATTAAATAATGTTGATACAACACATGTTTACTATGCCACCATGTACCAATGGAGTGACTGTCCTGCCTTCTGGCTTGCCCGATAGCCTTATGAGATACAGCGATGAAGTATTTTCTACGATGTAAGCAGACATGGCTAAACGAAAAGGTGCTGAGTAAGAGTAATCATCTTCATTTCAAGTATTGTTTTAAGAATTAGTTCTTTTCGTTACAGTCTGTGTTAGCACTTTTTAGTTTGTGCTTTAGAGTCTGTTACTCTTTGCAGGTCTCGAATTTGGCTGATGGCTTTATTTTTTTTATTTTTTTTTTTTAAAAAAAAGCCCAACATTGGCAACAAGTTAAGGATTGCAGAAGGCTGGCAAACGTTATTTAATTTTCTGAGCCCATTTCATGTCATCTGCTCTTGGCTTCTGCCCAGTAACTCCTTGGATAACGTTCTCCAAACACCTCCAGAATCTTATCTTCTCTAATGGATAGTTCAGCCAACCTAAGTGATTGCAAAGGAAAAAAAAGGATTAGTTTGTCATAGCATCCAAAGTTCAATGTCTTGCAATATTTATTTAATAACATTCTTTAATTTAAACACAAGGTAAATGTAAGGGGAGTTCAGAGGTGGACTACTCTATGGCCACTGCAAAGCTATCGGAAAAGGGACCATCAGGGTGAATGATTTCTGTCAGAAGCAAGATACTTGTATTGGTAGCACCTTAGACTTAGTATGGACATTTAAGCAACCAAACAAAAACCCCAACCCAGCAATTTCAGCTATTTTTCCCCCAATTAGCTTCCCCATCACCAAAGCCAGCTCAGCTTTTCCCTGTTTCTCATTAGGTAGTACAGCAAGAAAGTAAATGCACACAACATGGCTCTGAAATCTCAGATACATTATCAATGCCACAGTTTCTAGAAAAAAAAATAGTAAAAAAAAAATCAAGATTTCTGTTTGGGACCTGAACACCACTAAGACTCAGCATTCTAACCAAAGTGTTTTGTTAAATAAAGCCTCAAGTTTAGATAGTTCCAACATCAATTTTCACTTTTAAGGTACTTAAATGTATTCTGCTCTCCCTGGGCAAGATTAAAGTTTGCGTAACCAATCGCTAATGAAGCCTGTGATGGGGAAATCTTGTTGTAGTACCATGCTGCATTCAACGGTAGTGGACATTGGACGCTTCCCAGATTAAAGTGGCAGCACTGCTAGCAGCACTCTCCCAAAGCTGTGCAGCTCTGCTAACAGAGCCCTTCTGCTTCCCAGAAGCCAGAAAGGCTATAACAGGTTGATATGGGACAGGCTTTTACCATTTTCTGTAAAAATGGCAGTAAGTGCCATCATGTTCTGCGTGCAGCAGGAGTTTAACGCAGCTTTCCTAGCCTACAGATTTAGGGTATTTTGAGTGCTTTGTAGAAATGGTGCACTGTACAGACTGCGAGGCTGGAACCCACACGGGCTTAATAGCCCTCACCCTGAATGCAGAAAGGCTTTATGTCTTGCTTTTAGGATATTAATTAGAACATGAACTTGATTTTCTGATACTGCATTTTGATGCCAACCTAACTATGTATGACTGACAGGAGAGTGCACAAGAGGCAATTTCAGAGGGTTTATTACAGTGTATTATATAGTAACTTTAGGCCTCTGTTTTATTAAATATCATAAAACTCAGAAAACCAAAAGAAATCAGCACCGGCAAATGGTATTTCCCTGTAGATGTTTTCCTACAACCAGGAAGAGATGGATGTACACAGGGTTATATTAGTTGTCCCACGCTTACAGAACTGTTCTGTAAGCACGCGTTATACTTTACTCCATGTACGTTTCTGGAAAAGGGAAAAAAGCGTAAGAAAACAGAGCCAAAAGGAGAGGCAGGAATGAAGAAGCTGTTACCCAGAGGAAACAGTGAGCTAGCAGCAGCAGTTCATGTTAGAGGGAAGAGCTAAAACGCAGGACAGCATGAGCAAGACTGGGATGCAGGAAAGCTGCCGCAGAGCTGAGTCCGGCTGCTGGCTCCGAGCACCACCCCTGCAGCGGTGACACAGCCAGCAGAAGGAAAACAACCATTCTCGCTGGTCGTGTCTTAGACCATGTGCATAGCTATTACGGGACAGAAATGCTAAAGGGAGAGAACATTCAGGACATTCACTGCTGAAAAATATCATATTTCTAGAGAGCTAGATCAATCCTAATGTGATACAACTACAGCTTTATCGATCTGTCGAAACGGGCGCTGTTTTCAGCTGCCGGCTGTAGGTGGACATGACCTTTCCTAGCTCACCTGCGATCCTGCAGCTCCACTCCACTCACTGATGCCCTTTAGGAAGTCAGCCCATGCAGTTCTCCTTAGCACAGCCGCTACCCCTCAAGGAATGGATGACTGCTTCCCCGTGGCTAAAAACGGCAGTCAGTCCGAAAGCTTTACCACCGGGAATGCCAGCAAGCTCTGTTATCTGACGCCTTCCCTGGCAGCGAGGCAGTGGCAGACCTTTATGTACACAGGCCAGCTCCGAAACCAAGTACACTCCTTGGACTTGGCTGTCCACTCTTAAGTCAAGTCACTAACAAGTACATTACAATAACAGGTCCTATTTTACTCAGTAAAGGCCCCTTTTAAATAGCACATTGATCACATATTTCTGTCCTCCTCCTCACTTCTACCCTAGAAGAAAGGGAATTAGGGCTGCGGAAACACTATGCTCCACTGGAAAAATCCAAGTATACAATCTATCATGCTGTGTTATGTCAGACTAGTATGGTACGAACGCTTACAGAAAGCATGGAGTGAACGTGACTTTTTTTTTAAAGGAGGAAAGAAAGCAACTAGCCCAAGACTGCTAATAATGGTCGGGCTTAAACTTTCAGAACATAGTAGGACTGAAAAAAAGCTCTTAGGGTGGCAAGATTTTTGCCATCATGTGTCAAGTCAGGCTTCTTAATTGTACCATGTTTCTACATGACATTCTGGTCATGAGAAACAGATTAGTTTCTTTGCAGAGATTTAAAAACCCACATAAACTGTCAATGACAGAATGAAGAACCAGAGTGGTTTATTTCCAGCTGCCTGATTAACCTGATAACTTATTTGGGATTGTGCAACACTGGTGACTGAGTATACCTGCCTGTACAGTGGGCATAAAATTCAACACGGATATAAGAGGAACCTAAAGCCAATTTTCTGCAAGCCTGTCCACTCCTCTGCCCCAAATCAGAATGAATGAATGCTGAAAATCCAGAAGGCTTGCTTTAGAAATGAGCATTCAAGGTGAGCTGCACTTGCAGATGATACGCTCTTTTGAAGGAACAGCAGCTTTAAGACTTTAATGGACAAAATCCATTACTAGCATGGGTTTACCACGATACCATGCAATCGGATCTCAGTACCACTGACCACTGAAAGTTATCTTTCAGCCAGTCATGAATCTTCCCCCTACATTTTTTATGCAACAGAAACAACTATAGTTTTGGTAAGAACTTGTGCAGCTAAGAGCACGGTTAACTTCACCGTGTAATTTCCTAGGTATTTAATAGGCTGGCACTAAATTATATCTCGCCAGGTGAACTGCACTGACTACTAAAGAGAGCTTGCTGTATGAACCCGATGGCAGTACCGGTTGTAATGCAGAAGTACGTCTCGTGTGGAGACACGTGATGGATCCTGTGATGCTTCCGTGGCAGGATAACGTGCCAGTCCTGTAGAAATATGACCCAGCATGGAAGACCAAAGTACGTGTGAGACCACTTGTGAATCTGGTTCGTCATGGTTATGAAGATGATAAGGGCAAAGACATAACACTCCCAAGGACATGCTTCATATAATGCCTCTGCAAAACAAGATGTGTATCTTTAAATACCATTTATAAGAAGTAAATTTCTACCAGGAAAATGATGTCTTGCCCAGACAGAGCTGCCTGGTGCTGCAGGAACTAACAACGGCCTCAACGAAGCTGCTTTGGCAGAAGCGTTCCAAGAGCCCGTGAGCCATAAGCAATTCCAGAATGTCACAGGACAGGCTGGTAAGCGCCAACATCTGTCAACTCACCATAAACAGAAAGTTAAGACTCCAAGTTTACAATCCATAAAATTAAATTAGTCCTTTAATTCTTGCACTTCTCATTTGCAAATAAAGTACTTCTACACAGACGTGAAGCCTTTTTATACTCTTTAGAGCAATGAGGTTCCCTATATGCAGTCTGATCCCACTAATACAAGGAATATTTACTGTAACTTCTAATGTTTCCTTGCAAGACACTTCAGCCACAGACTCTCTGTTGGGCTAGAGAATCTAGCTGTCCCACTTCCTAGTTGCTCTACCTTCAAGAAAAAAAAAAGCTTCCCTCCCTCCTCCCAGGAGCATCATGCTTCCACAGCTATTGCTCGTCATCTCGCATTAATTGATTTCTCCTAGCCTCAGACAGACAAATATTCATTTAAATATAAACAAAAATGCTAAATTCACATAAATCAGAAGTAACAGCTTACCTGGGGAAAAAGAAACAAATTTGTACGCCATGTTTGCCAATGGGACCAGTGTCATAAAGCAGTTGTCTCCATTGGTCTCTATAAAATCATGTCTGGTAATTGCTGTGGGGTCAATATGATGTTCTCTAAAGGGTCTGATAAAAGCCTGAAAAAACAAATTGATAAACACGACACCACAGCTCAATATTGATTTTGAAAAGGAAAATATAAAACCCCCCCAAAACCCTGCATGCATTAAAATCTGATGACTGAGTTTAAGAGAGTTCCAGAGTACAAAGCATGTAAGCAGGACTCAAACTTTTGTGATGACAACACTTCAGATAGTTTGATTGACATTTACAAAGCAATTCAGTTCCCAAACTCAAATCCAGTTTTTCATTGCTTTCCAGTTTTATTCTTCTTAATTTTCACTTAGGACCTTTAGTCTCTAGATCTCAAAAACAAAGCATCAGCATTCTAATTTCACAGACAAAATAAGCCTGTGAAAATCACAAATACAAGTCACTTGCTAGGCAGCATAAACCAAAAAACACTAAGAAAATGAAAATTCAGCCTAACATTTTGTATGGGCTACAGATGACAGCATTAACAGACTAGAGGTGAGTCAAATGACTAGACAAACCAAAGTCAATCAAACAGGTTATACAAAAGTCTCCTCTAGGAGTAGAGATCACATCTGAGTACACAATCCCAGAGGAGACAGAGCACATGCGATAGGTAGGAGTGGGACAGTGAAGAAAGTCTACTTGCTTGCCTTTAACACGCACACCCCGTACAGTCTATGCAAAGGTGTCCTGATCAGGCTGAACTCTTGTTTATTTAGTGCAGTGCCTTTTTTTTTTTTGAACTATGGCCCAGAGATACAGGGATTCAAGGACTAAGTCTATTGAAGGTGATCAAAAATATGCCTAAAACCAACAGTCTTAATTCTGTTCTAGTTCATGTATTTCTGGATAATTAAAAGCGTATGGGATATTCCTTGGGTTTTTTTAATAGAGCTCCTTCTCATACTGCACCATGAGGAGTAATTAATGGCAGCTATGAATAAGTTTATTTAAAAAAGGATTATTGCTTATTATAGAAGTCAGTGCACCTACACTAAGCACCTGGCATTTGTAGCTGCAGATGTCTAATACAGCTCAAATCTAGATCTTCTGTCATCGCCATTCTAATACATCTACATTTACCACAGGGGCCAGTAAGCACAGAGAACTGGGAAGATTTCTTACTGGAGCGCCTTCATGTTTTACAAGACAGCTTTTATAGAGTTTAGCTACAGGAACAATTCTCCACACCTCTGTGTTTATTGGCCTTTTGGAAGATCTACGCTAGTCTAGCCAGGTTTCTACGCCTGTGGCTTCATAGGCCGTTCCACAGTACCTTGGGAAGGTCTGCGAACACTGGTATTGCAAAACTGTGTGCTAACCTTAAACAAGGTGATAAAACGGAACAGTGTCACCTTGCACATGTCACCTAGGCCAAGTGTAAACACGGCGCGTTACCAGCAATATACCCTGCCATTTAGTGGAGGAGGGTTCTGGGGGGGGAGCTGGTTACGCAGGCAAGGCTGCAAGATACAGCTTATATACACTGTCCGACACAGCTGGGAATACTGGAAGTGCTTCACAAAAGTATTTCATAAGCTTAAGAATCTCAAACCTTTCCAACTATGGGTAGCTCCACAGATCCCCAGGTATCTGCTCCCCAGTGAAATAATCCCGATAGAAAGTCAGCCGTAATAACTCCTGCAACTTGAATGAGGAGAGAGACAGTTAGATACACACAAGCATTTTTACTGACGTATTCATGTTTTATACTTGTTTTACAAGTTTACTTTTTATCTGCCTCTAACAGATATTTACAGCCACATGAGATCTACCCAGTCTGAATAAACATAAGGTCAGGCAACTAGGAAAAAGAGATTAATGAGTCACCGTTTGGACAGTTACAATCTTCATTAAATCTGCAGCAAGATTTTGTGTTTAACCCGTCTTCTATAGACAAGCTTGACAAGTCTTTACAACTGCGGGTCTGGGAAGTACTACTAGTAAGTTAGAACTGAATCACTTAGATCTGCCTACCCTCTTCTTCAGTAGCATCGAGCAGATTACTTGGCTATAAAATAATTGTTAAGGCCACCCCAACAGATAATACTATCTGCAGACCCTTCCTCTTTTCCCTTGGTCCCTTATGTCTGTAAACAAGCAGCACTGAACTCCAATGACTACAGATAAGCACTAATTAAGAAGCCACTCCTGGGTACTGCGATACCATTTACAAAGTAAGACTGGAACATCAAACACCTTCAAGACTGTGGCATCTGCAAAGCTTTAGGCAAGGCCCCAGAAACCACGCTAACCATGCTAAGGGACAGCGTACACTCGCGATATTTGCATGCTAAGTTAGATACACCCCTAAACGGAGGTTGTTGCCACAAGCGTAAAGATTTTTCTAGCTGCCAAGCACAATAACGTTGAGACTGTGGTCAAGGAAAGGCAATTTTCAGTTCTTGCATGTAAAGCCCTATTTTTGCCTTTGTGTTCTGAATAATCTACCTATCCAAGTTCTGGCTAATCCTGACATTTAAAAGCAAGGATGTAAGAGATGATGTTTGATCAGAACAGCTGGATATTTTCCCATTAGTCATAAATCTGTCAGATGGTATTTAACAGACACCTATCACTCTTCACCTGCAGAAGCTGTCCGACTCCCAGGTTCCCAATCCCTTTGGTAATGAGAGACACCCTCCTGCATAAGCTCTACTGCCAGGATCTTTATGCTTTTGAAGAAGAAAATTCAGAGAAAATTGCCAGAGAAGTTCCCTTGTTTTTAACCGAGAGGCTGGGGGAACGTGGCACACAGCACAGCAAACACAGCAGTGAGCAAGACACTGCCTTGGGACCTCTGCGCTTGAGGTATCTGGGACAGTCAGACCCTGCCCTTTAAAGAACAGGCACACCAAGAGGTACCGGTTCAAGCCTGCACATCTTGCTCCAAGCAGGTTTCAAGACAGATTAGCCAGGCGTGGATGGAGTCTAAATTTGCTGAAGAATGAGCCAGACTAAGAATCGGGATCCTTGGGATCCTTTTCCACTGCAGTGCCGTCCCTTCAGGTTAATAAAAATATCAGAAAGATAGTTTCTGTTTGGGTTCCCTCCCCGCCCCCCGAGATCGACCACCCAGTGAATATGCATACAAGCATACCTGGAGATTCTCTGGAGCCAGCGTTCAGGCTCTGAATGGGGAAGGCAGAGCATACTTCTTACCTGCAGGTCTAGATAAAAGACTTTAGCAGAAGCACAACCCAGATTTCCAAATAGCTACTGTGTACCGTGCAAGTATGGTATACCTGTGAATTGATAGCGTCTGATCTCAGGGCAAATCCCTCAAAATCATATATAAAATTCATGCCAATTAAAGCACTACATACTGATCTTGCAGTCTATCGTTAAGTGAGTCACGGCAACAGAAATACAAAAATTGTGTGTTCAAAGCAGCTCAGTTAGCAATTCCCTGCTCTCATTTGGCGCTCTGAGCATGAGGCACAGCCACGACTGGCATGCCTGGCAGTTCTCAGGGAAGCCTGTGTGCCCACACAAGCCAGAGCAGTCGTCGCAGGGCCAGGTCAGAGCGGCCAGAACACAGTTCTTTATTAGTTTTCCCCACTGATATTTACAAAAATCGCGTTGTTTGCAGAAGCTGCCCCTTGTAACATAGTCTTTGCACCAGAAACAGCAGGGAGTTGCAAAACCAGAGGTGATGCAGGAAATATAGATTTCTTTCTGCCTGCCTCACCAACTCTTCCTCAGATGTCTGTGAAGCTAGGAGAATCCCTGGCTTTCTCCTCCACTAGCATGCACTTGTATCTCTCCATGCCTGAGGACCTTCTTCAAGCACGGCTTCTCATTTACGGTGTTGAGGCTTTTTGTGATGGGCAGGTACCGCTCTGCCTGCTAAGATATTAGGCAAGACAGTTCCAACTCACCTGTAAACCAAACCAAAAATCAAAATTGTTGGTGTACTGGTTCATCTTGCTTTGACTCCGAGGCATCTTGTCACTCCTCCCTCTCTCACAGAAACTTCAAAGCAATCCGAGATGTGCCAGGAAACAAAACTACTAACGTGCACTTTTCCCCATAAATCTTACTCTGGTTGTGATCTGGACTTTGCCTGATTTTCTTATTCCAATCAGGAAACTTAGGTCAGCTGCTTTGAGAGTCCAGTTTAGTGTAGTTCTGGTAACATTAACAGGATTGCTAAAGAGCAGGTAATTTTTAGAATATGAAAGAGGAGGAGGTTGTTCTGTTGCTATTGATCAAATGCTCCCCATCTTCAGGGCACAGCGGTTACCTACAATGCATGCAGCACTGCGTATATCAGATATATCCCTCCTCCCGGTTCCCTTTTGCCCAGCTGATCCCTCACCTCTACAGCGCTTCCCCACACCTTTCATTTTCAAAAAGGTAGAAGAAATAAAATCAGGATTAGTGTGGCACCTACTACCCCAGAAGGCTTTCTTTTCGTATTATAAATCAATCCCCACTGCTGAATCCATTATCTAGTTGGCCCAAACTCTTAAATACAGCAGGAGACACTTCATCCTTTATGGATCACCTTATTGTACTGAAGATGGCTTATTTTATAAGCAGTAAGTTCTGTACACTTGTTTTTGTTTCAGACCACACGTGGAAGCGACAGTGAGACAGGGTGGAGCACAAAAGCTTTTAGATCTGCACCTAGGAGCTGAAGGAGCAAACAGCCTTGATTCAGGCGGAAGATATCCAAACACCACCACTTCTTGCAACAACTAAAATACCATTCTTGCTGAGGTAATCACCCTATTAACCCGCATCGCCTCCAGCACACTGCATTATCGGAGCCTGAAATAACAGCAGGAAGAACAACAAAAATAGAGGCAAAATACTGACAGTTCAATAGATATTTCGCGTGTTACTTTGATGTCAGCTGGTAGGAAGCTAAGAGGAAAGAAAGAAGGGTGCCTGAAGCAGTGCATTATACTAAGGCAATCTGAAAAAAGCTAACTACCAGAAATCATACTTCAGCTGTATTGCAGAAGGGCTTGCTCACTCTTCAGCAGTTGCGTATGATGAGTTGTAATAAGAGAGCAAAAACCGCACCAAAGGTTATACATGGCTAGCATCCTAACGCTCTGTTTGCATCCTGTCTCCAGACTCGGAAGGCACAGATGGCAACGAACTGAACTCAATATTCTCATGTACCCCGTCTTTAAAGTGGGAAAAGCAAGGCAGAGGTGTTCAGCTGCTTCTCTAAGGTGGTGTAAGATCTCGATGCTCTGTCATCAAGGCTGGGAGGGCAAGAGAAGGTTGACAGCCCTGAGCATGAATTACGACCTAACCATAAGGTCAGAAAAAGCAGGATATCCACAGCACAGATATACGTGAGCTGCAAATGGTGGATACACACACTCATTAGAAGCAAGATCGGTGAAGATTCAGAGAAATACTGCTCTGTACACATTCGTTTTAGTCCAGCCTGCTGAGTGGTGGGATGGAGGATGAGCCCATCCATGGCTTGTATCTGAAGAAGGAGTTAGTACTCAGAAAATGCAGGAGGGGAAGAAGGCACAGCGGTTAAGAAGCGAGCTGCAGAACTCACGTAAAACCCCAGGATTTCTTTCTTTTGGAAGCAGACTGCTGAATCAGGAGGAAAGACAGAGGCCTAGCATAGCGGGAGACCAAAGGTGTACTGATGGGCTTCAACCAGGAGCAGATGTTCTAAAGTAAGCGAGCGCGCGACTGACACACGCATCCGCTGGAACGGCGGCTCTGTTCCCGGCACGCCGCACTCGAGACCCTTCGCGCAGGCACGCCGGCGGGCACAGCGGCACCCTGGGGATGCCGGCAGGGGCACAGCAGCACCCCCGGGGCACAGCGGCATCCCCCGGGGACGCCAGCGGGGGCACAGTGGCATCCCCCGGGACGCCAGCGGGGTGCACAGCGGTGGGCACGGTGGCACCCCCGGGGCATGCCAGTGGGGGGCACAGCGGCACCCCCGGGGCACGCCGGCACCCCAGGGCACAGAGGCACCCCCGGGGGATGCGCTGGCAGGGGCACAGCAGCACCCCCAGGGCACGCTGGCACAGCAGCACCCCTGGGGCACGTGCTGGCAGGGGGCACAGCAGCACCCCCGGGCACGCTGGCGGGGGGCACGCCGGCACCCCCGCGCACAGCGGCACCCCGGGCACGCCGGCGGGGGGCACAGCGGCACCCCCGGGATGCCGGTGGGGGGCACAGCAGTGGGTGCCTCTCACCTGAGTCACGGACGTGCCGGAGCACGACCGCGCGGGCAGCCAAGCGCCGCCCGGGCTCTGGCTCACCGGCTGGAAGCGTGCCTGGCCCAAACAGAGGAGGGACGCAAGGCGGCTTTGCTCCCGCTTGTGCTCTGCTCAGAAACCAGATGGCACGTAGGGGTGTGTGTCACAGGAAAGTCCCCGCTCCTCCTCTTCCTTGCTTAAGTACCAAACCGAGAGGTTACAGCTTGCAGCCTTAGCGAGGGGCTTCCCTTGCGAGTGAGTCAGACAGCGCTGCCGGCAACCCGGCTGCTCCCAGGCGCGAGCGGCAGGCGGCCGAACGACAGCGGAACATCTGAGGTACAAGCTGTTCAAGAGAGAAAACTGGTTTGCATGTTTGCCACAAAAAGTTGCACTTCACCGAAATTTTACAGAGCCAAGTGTAAGCCTGGCCTTGCGTAGATATAATTCTCAAATTGTAACCCAGAAGCCTTACAGTACAGCATATAAAGTTTCATATTTACTGTAAAAATTCAGTTAAGAGTCTCTAGAGGGGAAAAAAAAGCAGCATAAGAAGTTATTAAATAACTTGATGCTATTGTGTAATGTAATTGAGAAGCAGAGTCATTTTTAATCAGTGACTGTATGAACTAATTGAATGCTACAGCACTAAAGAGTCACGGGAGTGGCTAACTCCACAACAGAAAAAAAATTGTTTTCTAAAAATCAATATGCTAAAGTAACAGTTGTTTGTTACTTACACGCTTATAAAAATAAAATGCCTTAGTCATCTGCATTCCACGTTTAATGGCCTTCAGTACAGAGAAGGCAGGGGTTTGATACTCTGGCAAGTTATGAGGCTAAGAAAATAATGCCTCAACATTTCAGCGAGTATAAAGGGTAGCAGCTTAAAAGCAAAAAAAGAAGAGTTAATCATTTTGGCTATTTAAAGCTCAGAAATATTCAGTCAGAACTGGACCTAACAGTGCAAGTAAGCAGAGAACACAGCTGAACTATGAAACAAAAGGAGGACCTGGATATTATATGTATTATTATTATATATAGTAGCTATATTACATTACAACTGGGTTTCCAAATAAGCCATGTCTGTAATACATGCACTCCAGAGACGGGAAAGCCTATCCTAAGCCACACAAGCTTACTTTGCACGACGGGCGCGCGCTATTCACTTAGAGGACAGCTCTTCCCTTCCGCCGCACGCACCAGTTACTCCCCGCTACGGGAAAGCTGGCATAACCGGCTGCTTCTCGGGGCACACCTCTGCCTCGCCTCTAACCGCCCCAGAGCTGACACCAGCCTCGGGGCAGAAACCTGGCAGCAGCCTCCACCCTGCCACAAGCTAGCGGGAAAAGGGGATGCCCAAGGGACCAGGGTGCTGTCTCCCCGGGGTCCAACAGCAGCAGATCCTAAAGCAAACATCTGTCTACCAGAAGCATGACTTGGCTGAGAATCGCTACCTGATAAACTTAATAGGAACCGCCAAATTCTATTTTCATGTCTTTAATCTTAGTCTGTCAGCACAAAGCAAGCTATTCCCACTGTTTCTCCAGCTGATGGAGTGCTTGCAAAACACCCATCGCATTTAAATGACAAAATCCGGACAGCTTTATTTACCTAGGCCTCAGGTTCTTAAACAAAAAGTACCATTGCATTTTTGGGGAAAACAAGTATATGCATTACTAGAAGCGGCAATCAAGCCATCCCAGAAGTAAATTATTAAAAAGACAGAGAACAATGGATACCACATGAAAACCAACAGCAAATTTTCCCTCGCTAAAAAAATAGAATCCAATATTTCATTAGCATGACTAATCAAACTAATCCTCCGGTTTTATCCATTTAAAACTCTCCCAGGAGCCAGGCAGGGCGAGCTCAGCGCCGGGAGCAGCGGCAGCACGGTGCGCGCAGGTTGGCGCCCAGAGGAGACCCAGCACCCGAACGCCTGCCGGGCGCGGGACAGGAGATGGAAGCAGCCGCCACGCTGGTTTTGTTCGAGGCCCTGCCCTTTCTCACCGCAGCTAATCGCGCTGGCACCCCTCCCTACAACCGACTCCGCCAGGGCAATGCTCCAGCGCGTGGCTCCAGGGCACTATTCCGAGTGAATCGGGGCCACCGAGACCTACGGTTCTCGAGTTCCCACGCCGAAGTCCCCTGCAACGTTAGGAGAACCCCGACAACTCGGAAAGCACGCAGAGCTTTCTTTGTCCCGGTCCCGCCGCTGACAAGGAGCGATGGCACATCCGCTGTGCACGCACGCGGATGGGGCCACGCCACCAGCCTCCCGCCACGGAAGCAGGGAGGAGGGCTCATCAGGGCACAGCCTCCATCCACCCTGCCCGAGAGCAGCTGCTAGCACGCTCGAGAAGCTCATCCCCTAGCCCAGGTTACAGGAGGAGCAGGTAACCGGTGTCAGCATCACCTGCCCGAGGGCAAGCCAGCAATGAATGCACGCCGTAGTCCCGCTTTCAAGACCAACAGCCTCCAGAATCCTTGGGCACAGGGGAGGCCCGGAGCTCCTAAGTTAACACATACAACTACTACAAAATGGGTCGACAGAAGGAGAATACAAATTGCGTTAGCGCAATGTATTGTTAGTACACAATTGCAAAGTGCAACAAAACGTAGCATCAAGGTTTTGCCTATTTAATCACAGCTTGTGGAGTCCCCACCTTTCAGAGACGACACAGTTTAGAATGGAAAACACAAGTTACCTACAGCCGTGAAGTAACCGATGGTTACTTCAGGTGGGGTGAGACAGCAGGTGACAGAGATTTGGCTTATTGGGACCAACAATGAAGTAAAGGATAATTTTCCTTTGTTAACTGAGGCTTCCCTGGTGTAATTTCCATTACTCTTTAACTCAAAATTTCAAGTGGAAACTCATTTTCGCATACAAAGTAAATCCAAAGTGAAGTGAGACTGTTAGAGTTCTGCCTCTTGCTGTAAGGCAGCGGGACTCTAAGTGGCTGATCCACGTGCGCAGCAGTCCGCTTCACAAGGTGTTTGTGTCTCCAGAGTGCTTTTACTCCACGCGTGCCAGAGGTTTTGTATGTGTGACACACTCATCACTTGGCTCTGCAATGCAGCTAACCCAGCGCAGCTCTGCAGAGCTACTCAAGCTTGAAACAAAAAGGTTTGGGGCCCTGACCGGCACAAGCTTCTATTTTGAAAGTGAACAGAGTGATTTCTTTCTGCATGCTCTGTCCGGCCAACCCACAACATTTGCAATAAGGAAACACGTACGGGTTTAGAAAAATTAGTTCCCCATCTCTCAAGTCAGCAATGATTAATTGTACTTTGTGTTGTGTCACAAGAGGCTTCGAAAGATACGTGCCCTACGTGGGGCAGTTCTTATGCATGTAAACTGGTTACAACACGGACGCACCTATTCTTTTTTAAGACTGCAGTAAACAGCATCTGTTAAGAACAAACGTGGCTGCAGATAAAAGTCAAATGTCAGAAACAAGTCAACCAATTTGGAAAAAAAGGCTTTAAAACCCTATACAAAGACAACAGGAGGGAGGGAAAAATGAAGACCAGAATCCATGGTGTAACTTGCCAAACCTTTTATCTAGATGCTATTAATATACCACCTATATATATCTATAACTCATGTATAAGGAATAATATGCTGGACACCACAAACTCACATGAAGGTGTAAGAGCTTTCAAGCCTAATCTTCAATGCTTTGGTGAGGCTTTCCTGCTTACCACACAAGTGATAGCTGTGCCAGCCTTGTCCCCGGCACTACGGAGCTATTACAGTGGCAGAGGCTGCTCTGGATCTGCGGTGCTGCTAGGACGGCGTCCCGCTGCAGCGAGCCAGTTCAGCTGCAGCTGAAAAAACGGGGGTATTAAACCTCCAGCACACGCAGCCCTCCTAACCAAGCCTGCTCCGAGTTCACCGTGTGCATGCAAATAAATACCAAATTCAAATCTGCACGGTTGTCAGCTTGCATGAAAAGGAAAGTCTTCCTAGGTCCTCAGCAGCTGAGGACACTCAGAATAGGGCACGAGTGGATTTAACACAGAAACGAACAAACAAAAAATCCATCCCCTGCCTACGTTTGACAGCGAGGAGGCGAAGGGAATCATCTCACGTCTCTGCTACACGAGCCTGGAAGACAAGAGGCTCACACGGGTTCCTCTTCCTTTCTGCAAGATCATCTTTAGTCAGCAGAAAAGGACCCAGTTCAAAAGCCGCTCTACAACCACGCCGGGAAGGCCTCGCTGCCCTCCCTCGCCGCGCAGCGCCAGCGCCCGTAGGAGGTGCAGCAGGGCGGACGGCAGCGAGCCACGTGAGCTCGCTGCTCAGCGGGCTGCCTGCGCACATCGCACGAGGAAGTGAGCGCTTTCGGACTGCCAGTAAGAGGAGGATCAAGATTGGGTTTGTCCCAAGAACTTCTAGATTAAGGTATTTACAGTTACTCACCACCACCACTTCTTAAAAGAAAACGTGTATTTACATAAGAGTACACAGGGGCTCCCAACAGCGCACCTTAATGAAGAGCAGGTCAGATCCAGCCCGTTGGACCATCGATAGATTTCAGATTTCCAAAGACCTGACATGAACTTGATCTAGAGCTATGTCTTTATTAGCAGAATGTTTATTCTGTGATCTCGACTCAAAGGTCAATATTATAACCTAAGCTTCAGGAAAGCTTTCAAGGGGAACACCCCTGACAATGTCTGTGAGCCAGTATTCCCCATCTTACGCACTGTGTTGCGTACGGTACTTGGGAATCAGGACATTTATGGAGACGAGTTCCACAAAATTTAATAAAACCTAATCATCGCTGGGAATTATAGACATCATTCATACTTTACCTGGAGAAACAATGTGTTGAAGGAAGACAGCAAAACAAGATAGTGTGCAGCGTTTATTATTTTATTGCACTTATTTTTGTACACACTATCAGTTATTTCCACACTACTTTATTTACACAGAATCCAGATTCTGCTACTTTAATCATTCACTGCTACTTAAATAATATTATCAGTGAATTGGCTGCTTTATCAGTTAAACTGGTAACCAGGATATCAGAGAACTCAAGCTTTTATCAATATTAACTTTGAGATGAAAGCCAGTTGCAAACAGATTGCACTACAGGTTAACCATCACCACCGATTCTCTTGTCTACGTCTGTCCTCACCGTTGTGGAGCAGTTCTCGTGCCACGTTCGTCTGCCAGCACCTCCACCTCAGCAGCTGAGGCAAGACTAAATTAGGCCAAGTGAGCTGGTACGAATCACAGTGGGAGGACACTGCTCCCTCTTAGCCCCCACACAAAGCCGTACCCTTCATACAGACATCAGGAACCGCCACTCCTCAGCTTTGGCAGAAATTCATAGCACCTGTCACATACCGCTATTTGAGTCTGCTGTTCGGGTTTTTTTGTTAATCATTAGCAATAGGCAACAGTGATTACAAACAAGTGCCATTCTCTTCTAAAGCATACACCATCTCACACCGTTTATAGAGAAGTTACTTTTAGTATAAGGCACAGAAGCTGACCACCGGTAACTAGCTTATATGGCGTCCAAATGAGCAATACTATATGTTCTTTCAGTTAACAAGGCAATTCATATGAAAACACAAACATTTATACACACCCAACACCAGAAGCTGATACTGCATTCAGTATGCAGCGCAAGTACAGAAGACGACTGGTGAAACGCTTGGGTTACTATGCTCTTCCCTCCCTCATTCCATATTAGAAGTTTACCAGAAAATTATGAAAGGCATGCACCGCAGAGCTGACTCCTCCGATTTCTAAATTTAATCCTCTTTCCTTTTCCCACATCCCCTCCCATACATACGTGGCCATACAGCTAACAGCAACGTTCGCTGCCCAGATAACGCCGACAGACTGACTCAGCCGCAGATGACCGCCCGCTTCAGCTCAGCCTGCTCCCCTGCCCTCTCTTCTGCCTGTTCTCAGGGAAGTCTCTGTGCAACAGCACTGCAGTGCT
This sequence comes from Anhinga rufa, assembly GCA_013400875.1. Lineage (NCBI taxonomy): Eukaryota > Metazoa > Chordata > Aves > Suliformes > Anhingidae > Anhinga > Anhinga rufa. The sequence goes on from VZTV01008324.1 coordinate 31,161, forward strand.
GTAACACAAAGCTCATGTAAGCACCGATACTTTTTGCCCCGAGTGTTAAGCGATGTTCAAGCTGTGCACCGGTTTAGGCTTTGAATGATGTAATAAACATTATGGAGTCCCTTTTCACACCCAGCTTATTCCGAGACAAGTTTTTCCTTCAGCCAATTCCGTGCAATTCCCAGTTCCATCAGTAGAGCTGCAGCAAACTAGAATCCTTTACTAGTTCTTCCTCTCCTTCACAGAAAAGGTGAAATCACCAACTCACACGGCGTCTAGACCAGCTAGCTCTGCACTGCCAAGATCCAGCCTGTTTAAATAGCTATACACATCTAAAGCAAAGATATGAGACTGAGCTTGCTTGCCTACGCTTCCAATCAAGCAAAGTAATAAAAGACCAAGAATCACATTTATTACCACAATAAAGCCGCAAATTTTCTTACATTGCTGGAAAAAAAGTCATCATTCAGGATAAAGGCCAAACTTCATATCCTGGCATGAAAGCACAGTACTCCAAAATACTCAGGTTTAGTTATCAGTCCCCTGAAATCAAGCCAGTTTGATGCCTGAAACACCTTTTATAAGGCTTCTCTTGGGCTTTGGCTTTCTGAAAAGTTCTTGTAAATATTTCTGTCAATGTATTTTGTTTCCAACCCGGACAGCCCTGACTGCTATCTCCCCTCTCAGTAGTCCTCACACTTGCAATGACTACGCAGGAACACCAAGCTTCAACAGCCACGTTAAAAGCTTCACCCTTGAGATACCGACGAGCTGCTGAAACGAAGGACAGCAGGAACCATTTTCGCAGATGGCCTTAGTTTCAGAGGCACTACAATTGCACATGCACAAACAGCCCTCTCCCCTCCCAACAGCAAGTCAAGCCTAAAAGATCACACATTTGTTTCCAGCATTACAACAGTCTTGCCTTGTTCACGGCAGTGAACAGTTCCTACTTACATATCCCAAGGATAACGGAGGGTGTGTGTTCCAGTCGCAAGTAGAAGAGAAGATTGTAAAAATTGAAACAGATCAGAGAGAAGCATAAGATGACAGAGATCCATTCTTGTAGCCTCTTTCCTGTTGGGAAAAAAAGGAAGAAAGGATGTTTTACTTTTATATGAGAGGACGTTTTGAAGCCTGAAATAATACAGACAGACTATTCTACTGCCTGGATGACTCACTCCGTTTGTCTGACAGGGAACTGGAACAGAAACTTATTTATCCATGGGAGGTGAGCATATTTTGTTAAATACATTCCTCTTCCTCGAGCCACTACTAACCCCTTCCCTCTGCCCTTGCCCAAATAGCAGGGACAAATCAGACATCATTTCACATTGTCCTACTTTCCTTTTCCCTGCGGTTGCTGGCATAACGTTCCTCTGCATCACATCTTTTTTCAAATTTGCAGTTCATTCAATATTCGGCGTTGCTGGTATGGCTGAATCTGGGAACGAATTCCCGGCCTCAGATGCCCTGTAGTTAAATCACCTTGAGATCTGTAATATTTAAGATCTCAGAGCTTGTAAATAAAGCTGTTGTACTAACAGGAAAAAGCATCACCCTGCACTTTGGTGGCCCTAGAATTGCTTTCCTGACATTGCAAGTGTACTTCTTAAGCTTGCTCACTTAAGTCCTGCAGCCTTGCCCTTGCCTTGTGGGCAGAAGGCTAGGACCTCTCCGCCGTTCTGAGGTGACAAGAGACACAATAAGGAAAGAGAAAGAACTGCCACAAAGTCTCTCTTGTACCTTGCTGTACTACTTTGTACCTCTACAAAACCTCATTCATTGCCTACAGAAAGAGAACAGACACATCAGAGCATGGTAACGCTTTGAATATTCAGATCATCAGCAGAAAGCTTCTGCCTGTCAATCACTGCTAGATCCTCGCAGGGCACTGATGCCCATGGCAAAGGAACACTCAATGCGAGACCCGTACGGATTAAGGCATCAGGAACAGACCTTTAATGCCTAAATCCAAGCAGGAGATCTGAGCTGCCACCTTGGCCCAGAAAGGCCGAGCTGTACTTGGCTCTTAACACGCAGACAGGCCAGTCTTCACCCATGTCAGGGGCCACAGCTGCCTCTCGCCCAGGGCTTCCCAGAGCAGTTATCCCCACGGTCCATTCCCCACTCCCTCCTGCAGCCGTATACACGTTGCACCACTCCAGCCCGGGGCAGAGCAACGCGCAGGGGAACGGTCCGCAAGGGCTGAGTGCGAGGTGCACGTCCTCCCACAGGAGCGGAGGCATACTCACGTCTGGCACGTGTTCGGGGCAGCAGCTTCTTTCCTACTACTCCTCTATGTTGACCTACGGCCTGATCAAATTTCTCCTCCTAAATACTCAATCAAGTCCTTCTTCTCAACTAGATCATGCAATGAAAAAGAAACTAGGAGCATCACGGGAGGATCAGTATTATCTCCAGTGTGCCTACAATGCAATATTTTAAAGAAGTGTGAACAAAGACTTTGACACTTCAGAGTTTTGGTCTAGAAAGGCCGTAAGTGCATAAATTATCATCCTCTGCAGTAGCAGAGAAGAAAATCATAAAATTAAATTAAGACACAAGAACGAGCATATTTCAAGACAGCATGAGGTCACAATGTGGGAGATCTATAGAGATCTATAAAGAGATCCCTGGAGTAATGAAAGTAAGAGTTAATTAACAGTCACTTCCTGCACAAGAAAACCACACCCTGATTAGAAGAGCTAAGTGGATAGATCCTCGCGGAACAATTAGCTGACTGCAGGGAAACACCAGGCTCCTTACTAGCAAGTCAAGTCCCATGAGTTCAGTCTGTGCAGACACCACTGTACTCTGAACACCGGGATCCCAAGACGACTGTCTGGAGACACCCAAGTCCAGAAACGCAGCCCCAGCTCTGGACAGACTGGGGAGGTGAGTCAGTACCAATAACTTGTGTCTAAAGAGCACTCAGATAGAGAAGTCATGTCCCGCATGAAGGACTAAGGTGACAAAGCCACAAAGTACATGCCTAAAGAAGTCGTGGAAATACTCCAGAGTCCTGTTCGCTCTGCACAATTACACGTAATCCTCGTTCTTAAGAGTTCAGTAGTCCAACATCACGTGCTTCTACTGTTAACACGTATTCTGATGTTGTTTGTTATTCAGGTAATGCCAGAAAAAAATTGCACAACTAATACATTATCACAGCTCTCTGCTGATAGATATCACCATACATCTATTACTTCACAGACTTCCCAGGAAATTCCGTCTACAGGTGCAGATAAGGGTAGCATGTTGTTTGGGGCGGGGGGCCGAATCTTTTCCTTATGAGCAGGAGCATGGTGCAACAGTAGAGTTGGCGATTATCTCTTCTGTAAAGCAGAGGAATCGGTCACGGCCTGGATCAGAACAGCGTATCTAGACCAGCTGAAAGACGTCACACACCACCTTCACTCAAGGCAAGGAAGAGGTGACCAACACAAGCTGCAGTGGGCAGACTTGCCCTGAACAGTCTAGAAAACTGACAAACTAACGAATACCTTCGTTTTCCTACCATTACTCGGCTCTGTGCAGGTAAGAACACCTGCTTTTCCAGCAACTGCCTTGAATGTGCAAGCTAAGTTGTTCTGCTGACCCGCTGGAAACTGCAGGAGCCTGAAAACGTGTCTTGCCTTTCCTAATCCTTCACCTGCAAATGAACTCACTGGTGCGCAGGCTTTGGCTGGGATACAGTGAATGTTCTTCACAGTAGCTGGTACGGGGCTGTGGTTGGGATTTGTGCTGGAAGCAGTGCCGATAACCCCGGGATGTTCCGTTCCTGCCGAGCTGGGCTTGCACAGAGCCAAGGCCTTTCCTGCCCCTCTCCCCATCCCAGCAGCGAGGGGCTGGGGGGCACAAGGAGCTGGAGGGGACACGGCCGGGACAGGGACCCCAGCTGACCCCAGGGGTGTCCCACACCGTACGGCGTCGTGCTCAGCGTACGGAGCTGGGGGAGGAAGGGGGGACGCTGGGAGCGATGGCGTTAGGGCGACGGAGCCCTGCTGTCCTGGGGATGGCTGAGCACCCGCCTGCGATGGGAAGGGTGAAGGGTCCTTGGTGCGCTTTGCTTGTGTGCGTGGCTTTGCTTCACCTGTTTAACTGTCTTTATCTCGAGTTTTCTCACTTTGACCCTTCCGATTCTCTCCCCCACCCCGCCGGGGGGGAGCCAGCGAGCGGCTGGGGGGGCTGAGCTGCCGGCTGGGTTAAGGCACCACAGCCGGGAAAGGCGGGAACACCAAGCATGGCCCCCCCGGGGAGCTCCGCACACGGGACACCAGATGACAAGGAGCCTGCGGCTATCCCCACAGCAGCAGCACCGAGCAGCGGCTGCCGCCGTGCCGAGCCCTGGCAAGCGGCCGGCTGCAGGAGGGCCAGGCCGGCACGGAGACCCAAGCGCCCTCCGCCCGCTCCCGAGGG
>VZTV01008324.1:45425-92409 GCA_013400875.1 Anhinga rufa
GTGGGGCACCGTGGGGGCCGGGGGCTGCCCGCGGTGGGACCCCGGCCCCGGCCCCGGCCCCGGGAGGGCTCCGCAGGCTGCTGGGCGCTGGGTTATTTAAAAGAACGAGAGGAGAGCAAGGGCAAAGTGATGCAATCTTCGAAGCATGGCTGGGAATGCTGTGTACATGATGCAATCTCGTGTAACTGTCAGTCATGAATTGAGTAATCTGTTAAAGATGTTCTACAGTTTTTTTTTATTATAAATAATCTATTTGTATATGAAAATACATATGTATATTTTGGGATCTATGCATTCTTGCTACATTTGGAGCATCAATGAACAATTTTAATAAACTTTAGGTTAAAAAAAGTAGCTTGTTTCATTTTGAAGGCACCTTTAAAGGTAGAGTAAACGCAGGGCTGAAACTCCAGCTGAATCTGGCTCAGCGATGTGATCAGGCATCAGGATTTTTGTTGGTCTTTTGACTTTCTCTGTGACTCAGAGAAAGAAGGGAAAAAAAAACCAACCCAAACCCCAAGAGAAACCCAGCGAAGAGCAGAGCTGGAAGCTTTAGCCGGTTCTTGTTGCCTCATTTATTTCCTCCGTTCACTCGCTTTAGCTGCTGCGCGGGGGGAGGCGTTTGCGCTGGGGGCTTCTCTTGCACCTCTCGCTGTTCGGAGGCGTAGAGCAAGACGTGCGCTCCACGCCACGACCGGTCGTTGGCAAAGTAACCCCAAGTCCGAAGCGGGAGGGAGGAAGAAAAAGTGAGGGAGGAAGCTTGGAAGTTTGGGGTTTTAATATGCAGAGTTTCTATTCTCTAAGTTGTGATTCAGCATTTCTTGTGTTTGTAGTTTACAGGAATAAACATGAGAAAGTAGCCTTTCCGTTGGATGTCGGTACTGTCGGTCATTGCTCAGGAAGCTCTCGTGAAAGCGGCCAGGTGAGAGGCGTTCCAGCGACTCCCGAATCTTTTCTCGTGAGACGTTTTTCTAAAGACTGTAGATGGGGTTTCTCTGCGGAGAGGTGTTGTTTCCGCGTGCACGCGTGCTTGTTGGGGGCAAGCGACAGCCAAGGGGGTGGCAGAGGAGCAGGAGGCTTGTCGCAGCCCATAACGTTGTTGTAGCGAGGACTACGGCTCTGCCTGCCGATGGCGCAAGCTGGCCTTGCCCGGGCTCCCGGGAGCTGTTACTTCTCCCCTTCCCTCTGCTGTGTCGAGGTCTGCAAGAAGTTAACAGTCTCGGGCTGGTTACGGGGAGGGAGTCGGGCAAGTGATCCTGTCTTACTCAGCATTTTCCACTTTCCTGTCAGGCCAAACTTAAGCGCTAAGTTTTTAGATCCAGGTTCCCAGTGCCCCAGAAAAGAAACCCTTTGGCTGTCTGCGCTCGCTTGACAGCTGAACACAGGAGGATTTGTCAGTGTAAAGACAGTGGACTTGAACTTGCTGCGATACTTTCCAATAGAAACAGCAGTGGATCGCAGAAGGACAGATCTTGAATTCGTGGCTTATTTCTAGTGTTTCTTTAAGCAAAGCGTGTTTTCTCCTGAAAGAACTGTTCTGCTTTCTTTGACGCCCAAGATCATAGCCTCCTGCGGGCGAGTCTCCCAGAGCTCTACCGAAACGGTTACGCGTTCCCTGCTCCCGCAAGGCCTCCATGGCTCCTGCCAGGAGCCGTGCAGTAGTAGGCAGTGGAGTGTTAGTCCTGGTACAGATTTCTCCTGTTTGCTTTTTAATTCGTACGGTGCAGTTAAGTTGTTTTTATGAGACCCTAAGAATAGCTTTTCTTGGGTGAGCTAGCTCCTGCACCAGCATGACTCAAGTTCTTGCAGGCAAGATAGACGTTAGATCTTGTCTTGACTGTCCCTCGTGACGATGATTACTCCAGCCTCCTGTGGCTGTTTATTCTACTATTCTTCTAGTTACGAAACTTATCCACATCGTTAGATCCTATTTTCTTGTTGTGCTGTAGGCCATGTAATGTTACCCAAACTCTCAAGCAGTGCTCCCGGTCAGAACCGAGTGCTGCTGAGGGCGGAATTGCTGGAGGACTGAAGATGTCCTCAGATACATTTATTTCTTTTCTCTCTTTCTCTCTTAATGACAAGGCTTCCAACAAAAGTTCAGTTTGTGGGGGCTGGAAGGCAGGGTAGATCGAAAGATAAGATGTGCTAAAGGTATTTATATTTGTTTAAATAATAGTCCAGTTTTGGAGACAGAGCTCTATCAGGCATGAATGAGCTAATCCCCGTCCTTAAACTTTGCCTGCCTCAGTTCAGGAGAGCCAGGGCGGTGCTGCTGCAGTTTAAAGAATGATGTTTAAATGGCTGCTGTATTCCAGTGTATCTCTTCATCAGGATTACAGATTTCACGTTCAGGAGGCAATGTGCAGCAATGAGTTTTTGTCAGAAAGATGCAATTACAGGCAGGAAAATCGAGGACACGAATGCACCAATTTTACACTAGTCTCGGAATCCGTGAAGGAGTCGGAAAAAGACTTCTCGAATCCTTCATTATTAATCCTGTATTACCCACATAACTTACATTTTAGGAGCTTTGTAGTGCTGTTGAATGCATGGAGGTCACGAAATACTCTGCTTTATAAACAAGCATGTGAAAAAGCCCCTGTAATTAAAACATCTCCTAGAAAAAAACAGTCCAGAAAAAAATAGTTTGGAAATTAATCTGAGAAGACACCAAGCACTAAAGCAGACAAAAGACTCCAAATACCTTTTCTAATCACAGTGGGGGAATTGGAAAATCCCTGTCCAAACAGTGGCTCAGCTCCAAGTATTGATATAGTTTGCCACTGCAAATAAGATTCTGTTGACTGGAAGCAGCACTTGGTACCTCTCGGTTGTCTTGTCGGGCTCTCTTGAGCTTCGTTGCCTAAAGCGACTCAGTACAGCTTGTGGTGAGCCTTTGCAGTCCATGTGCAGGCGAACCATGCAGAGAAGCTAAGGCACGTACTCCAGCAGCCTGGTTTGGATTTTATGGAGGTTTATAAACAGCATTTTGTTTGGGCTTTTTATTTCCCCCCCCTTTCAAATTACTTACTACATTGATGGCGTCGCACAGGTCTTTCTCATAACTGCTGAAATAACTGAGTTTCTTTCTGTGTAGAAATAAGTCTATAAGATCAAATCCCTAGCGCTGACACCCCCCCTCCAAAGCGTCTAGCACTGCTTTATCATTTGCTAGGTGTCTGAATTCAGCTGCGCTTAGTTCTGCAAAAGGAATCGTACTTGTCATTTTACAACACAATATTTAAAAATACAGCTATCATTCCGGTAGCAGTTCTTCTATCTGTTAACAGAAATGATTCCTCTCTGCTTATCTGCCCAAAGCACGTATGACGCCGTGCAGCTCTGGCACTGTTGCTCTCACACTCTTCCCACTGCCTTCCATCGGTGACTCTTGGAAGATGCAGGAAGATTTACACTTGTTTCTCTGCTAATCGCTTCTCCCCATCCAATAAAATCACCCAAATTGCACACATGCAGCCAAGGGTTATTGGGCGGGAGACGCGATCACATTTGATAACAGTATGGTTTTTTTCCTCACTGAAATTCTGCAACAGCCTCCAGATATCAAAATTACAACCTGAAAAAAGCTTTGTGCACAATGTTTACCTTTACAACTTCCTTGCTAGAACAACCGTCGTCGGTGTGGATGTGTGTAAAACTACAGTTACTCTCATACTAGCTAGTTTTTGAGCAATGTTCCATTAGCTGTGACCAGAATAAAAGTCAATGCAACCCAGTATCTGCTTTAATAAAGAGAAAAAATGTATTTGAGGCCAAATTACACATCTTCTTTTGTTATTTATAGTGATAGCACTTAAGATACAGTAAGCATTGCCTTGCATCTGGCTGTCACTCCTGCCGACACAGAGCGAGTCCGAAGCACCACCAAACTGGAAGGGCAGGGCTCTGCATTCAGTGTGCGCTGGATATAGGTGATCATATGGTGGCCGGGGGGAATGCTGAGTTTGGTTCTAACTCTTTTTTGCTATCAATTGCTAATGCAAAAAAATTATTACTACTCTCCTGACTGTTGGCCTTTTTTATGTTCAAGTCTACGCAAACGCTCAACAGTCGGAATTTTAGGGCAAGCCTCATATACTAACGTGAAGTGTGAAGAAAAATCTAAACCTATGCATGTACGTTGAAAGGCTCCTAATACGTTCATCAGGAAATCCAAACAAAACTAGGAACACAGTTAACTACTCCCAAGTAAGCAATTCCATTCAAATTCTGAACACCTTTTCTTAATCAATAAAGTAAAAATAAAACCATGTGGCCAAAACTGACATTAAATACGTGAGGCCGTTAGTTCTCTTTTGAGAGATACTCGCAGGGCAGACAAATGGAATCATTAAAAGAATGAAGTTCTACTTAACTCTCTGCTGGGTCCCAAAACAGAGTCTGAGAGTTTGATCTTTGCAGCATAAAGCTAAACTTCGGTAGAAACTCTTCACTTGGATAATATCCTGAGGTTTTCTGAGGTTCTGGATTATTTCACATGAACTGCGGCTGTTTTGCCCCAGCCTGGGTAGATGAGCAGCACAATCTGTGGTGAGTATGTAAACACCTAAAAAGATTAGATACAGCCTTGGATTGACCTGTGAAATTTATGGTGCGGGGTTAGCCTGATGCAAAACTACGTGGAAGTCCAAGAGTTCCTCCCTGCGATGCCCCTGGAAGCGGCAGCGTCCCCAGGAGCAGCACCCCTGGGGCGTGACGCCAGCACACCGGTCCCCGGGGGCCGCAGCCAAGCCGAGCTCTCGGGTTCAGCGTGGCTGTAATCCTGACTTGGTCAGTTTGATCTACTGGTAACCGAAACGCCTTTCGGGATCGTTTCCCCACCTGCTAAACTGTTTGAATGTTTTGTCTTGAATAAAAGGCTTTCCTCCCCTCCTAGAAATGTTAGGTGGTTAGACATGCCTGGATGTGAAAAACAGTAGGGCCGGAATTCGAAACGAGGATAAATGGGTTAATAGTTGCTGAAGCTAATTGATCTGCGTTTCCAACAGGGACGCATTTAATTCCAAACCTTCTGACTGGTTGCCACAATTTCACAGAGCAGCACCAAATTTAACCCTCATTTGTTTTAATTTTTTTCACAAATTTATTTATTTACTACTAAAATGATAACAAATAACTGTAAATTCCAATAGTATTTTCTAGCTAATTAAAAGCTAAGGGAGACTCCAGTTTCCACCTTGCCCTGTCCTATCTGCTCCTGCCTCCGGGATTCCTGTATCACACATCACATAGCTATCAAAGCACTTTTTCAGAGTTCAGGGTATTTACAACAGAGGGTTTCGTTAGGTCTCATAATTCCATACGATTTGCGGAATAACCCCCCTAAGAACTCGGGCGTTCCCTCCGTAAGGCACGCTGCGGGAGAGCTGGCGGGGTCGGCAGGCCTGGGTTTGATGAGCTCCAAGGCAGACACCTCTGCTCATCGTGCCAGCCGGAGTAAAGAGCTGCATTCCTGAGAGAGGCTGCGAGGTGCCTTGGTCCCTGTCCCCATACAAACCAAGGGCAACGGCTTGTTTGTTTTCTATAACTACCTCGGGTTTGCTCGGATATTGCAACAGCACTTCATTAAGCCCGCGGTAAGTAGCTCACTGACGTTGTCTAGAAATTACAGTAATGAGAATCGCAGCCTCCTTCAAACAATGCAGAAATCCCTCTAACGCCGCATCTGCGGTATGCCCCTCCTCCGTTAGCTCACCTGGAGCCGGGTCCACCGAGTTTCGTGATACAGTTTCTGTAAGCAAGCGGAGGAGCTTTGGTTTTAGAAATGAATGTCATGGTGACACGATGCGAAAATATTTCTGTGCAGCATGATGAAACAATTACTTGGCTGAAGTAATTAAGGAAGGGAATCACAAGAACAAGAGAAAGTGCCTGGAGCCGGTTTGAGAAGCAGAAGGAGAGCAGTGGTGGCTTGCTAGCAGAAACATTGTTCTGCTAATTTCCCCAGCCTCTGCCATCGAGACAGTAACTCGGGGGTGGATGTTTCTGACAGCGCTTCGCCACGCTCCTCTGAGCCTAGGTGTCTCACTTGAAACAGTAAAACACAGATTCCGTCTCTGTTGATTTTGACATACAAAAGGCCGGAAAATGAACCTAGAATGTCATTTATGAAGGTACTGAAGCCTGTCTAACATTTAAGCGTACGAGGAGCAGAATAAAATCTATGGGACAACTTGGCACAATGAGACGAGTAGAATTACAAAAAAAGAGGAGCAATTATCAAGGAGTTTGGTTGCTTAAAGGAATGCAAGCTGGACCGTAGCCACTTACGCTTAACTTCAGCACACAAGCCAGCTTTTGTGCCAGCTCTGTGAAGAAAGGTAACTTCCGAGCAGGACTGCTTTCCTGCTGTTGAGTTATTGATGACCACCCATGGTGGCAGAAAGTATTTTTGTGGTTAGAGCTAAGGATAGTGCTGATTGCGGGGATGAGTCCCCAGATCTGAAGGAGCAGAAGAGAAGGCAGAAGGCCTTTATGTATGGCTTTAGCTATTGGGCGCTCAGTATCCTTACCCACTTTCAAAGCAAATTACATAGCTGCAGAGTTAATGAGTGCAGAATGCTGACAGAAATTAAGATGCGAGGGATAAATACTGAGCTTTGAAACAAAAGAGACAGTTTCTGGTCCTGGCTCTTTCCCCAGTTTATCATACATCTTTAGATTATCAGACAGCCCCTAAATGTAATAGAAGGTGTATGCATATACGTGCATCTCTAGTTGTAAGTGCAGTTGCCATAGCTGCAGGTGTATTTGCCTATTATATATTTAGATCCTGATCTTATATATGTGCTTCATTTTATACATGTAGCTGTAGTGATTTCAGAAGAACTATTATTACTCGCATGAGTAATGATAAATGCATAGATCTGTATTTACATGGATGTATTTACATGGATCTGTATATACATGGGTCTGAGATCACAGCGTCTCTGGGAAAAGTTTTTGTGCCTTGCTCAGTTTTACAGCACATGCCCCAGCAAATTTTGAGCACTTTCATTTCGTGTGTTTTCAAATTCGAGCGAGCCACCCATGCACATGGGCTGATTTGGGTCTCTTCCTGTACAAAGGGAGACGACAGTGGCTTCAGCAGTTTTGCATTTCCCAGGAAAAAAAACAAAACCAAACCACAAACATCTGACAAGTGGGATAGAGCCTCTGCTCTAACAGCTATTGCTGGCTCCCAATTCAGCAAAGTTCTTGAGTGTGTTATACCTGAGCAGAAGCAAAACAATGCCGAGCACAAGCTTTACAGTTTTGGATGTGCCAAGTGCTCTGCAGAACCACAACTTTCCAGAGCCTCAGCTGCAGCCGCCTGGCCTCTGGATTACGCTGCTGCGATGCAGCTGTGGCACAGCCATAAGTCCTGGGAAAGAAAGCGTGATAGAAAATCTGGATGTCCAGAGAGATGGTGAACGGGATGCACTCAGAGAGGCCAAACGGAATCCTGATTTCCTCCTGTTGTACTGAAGGAGCCCATCCAGCTTGAATGCTGGCCAGGTCTGGCAAGCCACTGTTTCGGAGCATGGTGCTGGTACCTGGCTGCTGATCAAAGGACTCTTAAGCAATAACCCACTCCGCATCAGCAAGAGCTGCTGCCAAGAACCACGGACTTCCATGGGCTGGAAGACAACTGATAAAGCAGATGCTGAGAGAAGCAATGATGCCTGCATTGGGCAATCTGAGTGCTACTAATGGCTACTGGAAAATGTTATTTTTATTTCAGTTCTGCAGTTGCATAAGCCTGACTCGCTAAAGGCTCACGGTGACACGGTGTTTGTACAGGGCTTGCTTTTTTATTTATTTTTTTTTTAAAGCAAAGCATTTTACTTAGGTGAACGGATGCTCCCACTTTACAGGGGAAAACCACTGCTCCTTGGTAGTTCTTCCTCTGTCAATAACAAATATGGGTTGTTGGCACCTCCCTCCAGAATTAGGTCCTGTGGGTTTTGGCTTGTGAAGGATGGGGCACTCAGAGTAGGTGGGAATGATGCAATCGAACCTCCCGTATTACAGCACCGTGCCTGGCTGTAGGGGATACAGCTCACGAGCGAGGCTGACAGATTGGAAAGGGTTTGGCAAAAAGGACAAGAAGGCAGATCTCCATGTGGTGAAGAGGCCTTGGAAGAAGGAAGTGATACCAAACAGTACATGGTTCTGGGAAGGCTCTTGCAAGCTGTGGCAGTGATGGGAACTGTTTCCAGCACAGGCCAGGGGCAATGAACTATTTTCCCACTGACCTCACGGTAACATGAAGTGAAAATTCCACTCCAGTGTTTTCTGCCGAGTCCTTGAAGGCAGAACCTTAGCAAATGCCTCCTGCTTTTGCGTTCGTTCACTAGCAGGTGCTCTTCTGCACGAGCCCTGCAAGAGCTTTATTACCAGAGGTACACTACCTATTAAACAGCCATAAGCTTAACCTGGTATTTACTGTAGGACTGTGCCTTTTTATTGCGCAGAGGGAGGGAACTCCCTTCTCAGCCCTCCAGGTGGTCCCTTCAGGGCAGGGTTGAGGCACATTGGCGAGAAGGGGTGGGGTTGGGTGGGAGAGGCTTCATTGCTGCCCTACCTGTTCTGGGCATAAATTGAAATGATCAGTCTCTAAATCCTGCCAATTAGGCACGCTTTATTGGCATTAGAGTCTCTTCACTATGATAGGTAAGACTGAAACGTTTCTCGTTTTTAAAGAAAGCAGCAAAATCCTGCTTTAACAAGTTCGGCTCCCAGAGCAGGGGTAGCAGGGGCAGCAGTGCACTCTGCAGGGTCCCTGACCCGACCCAGACGGGCAGGAGCAGGGCAGCGTTCTGCAGCACAGGGCGGCCCGAATACCTGAACACGGCCGTGCACCCCCTTCCAGCAGTGACGGCCTGTGTGGAGCAGGGCTGGAGGATGCAGTCCGCGGTCCCCCGCAGCATCCTCTCCTCTGCAATAACCCCACTTTAACATTCAAGGCAACATTAGATGTGGAGAAAAAAATAGTGTTAATCCTTTCCTAGGCTCCACCTGCCAACAAAGGTCCACCTACTTGGGAGAGCAAAATGAGATGCTTTTTACAAGACCGTGAAACTGCTAATCAAGGTAGCACCTCTGCTCTCAAGTTAGTACCTTCCTAATCTTCTGACCAACAGGTTCCTGTAATGAAGAGGGCAACAGGGACCTCTCGGGTCTATTACTTCTTGGTTTCTGCAGACCGAGGCAGACATAGTTCTATTTTTCGCACAGTGCTCCCACTCTGAGGCTTATCTTGGTTACTATAAAGGCCAGAAATGATAGGGTTGGTTTTCTTCCTCAAATAAAAGTTATCTTTGCAGCATGTGCTTCTGCCTGTGAAAATATGGGTATGCTGTGCTGCCGTGCTGCCATGCTGCCATGAAGCACGAGCCTTCATCCTCATCTGCATTCAAAGAAGAAAAGGGCAAGGACCGTCTCCCAACAGCCCTGTATTCCTTTCTTATGAACCATTCTCACCACTTAAACATTTAGTCTCTGCTGGTCCAAAATAAGCGTTTCTGATATCGGCATTTCAGACCTTTGTGACCCTCACTTCCTTCAAAACAGGCTTTATTCTGCGACGAGTTTGTCACTGGCACCGGGGTGTGTAGAAGGTTGTTTAGCAAGCGAAGAGGACAAATGGGAAAATTAATTATCCATGGCAAAACCATTTCATACTGTGTAAAGGGACTCACGCCTTTTACCGTCTTACGTCCTGGGAACTCTGAGCCACCCAGCCTCCTGCATCCACAGCGTGACACGATCCACGCTCGTTTATAACCAAATCACTCTTGCGTACAAACCTAGGGCAGAACCCCCCGTTCGTTACAGCGCCACATTGCAAACGCAGAACTAGGCTCTTCCCCCCACTACCTACCACCTTGTCCTGAGGGGTGAAGGGAGGTGACTGCGACCTCCAAATAAACACCTCTCTCAGCTAATTTGTGCTCTCTTCCAGCCTCCCCCCAAGGATTAAACATTAGCTAGGGATCTCAGGAGGGCTTTGTCCACTCTACACAGCCGAGAAAGCCGGTGGGGCCTGGCACAGTGCAGGAGGGCGCTGCGCTGGTCCTGTGCTAAATGTTAAGCCCAGATGGTCGCCCCTCGGCCGCTGCTGCAGACTCTGCCCTGCATTAATCAGGTAGGAGTGATGACCCAGTGATTCTGGAGCGAGGAAAGCAAAGTCCTGTATCTGGCATTGCTGCAAACTTGTTTCAGGATCTTGGGCAAGTTAATTCACCTTTCTTTTATCTGCAGAAAGACACTTCCTGGTTTTGGGAGAATAGAGGAGGCTGTCTCAGGTATTATTTGTTTAAAAGACTGTGAAATATAAGAGACCTTGACGATACCATATATTATTTAAAGTTTGTAATAAAAGCTAAAAATATGAATGAATTCAGCAGGGAAAGTTTTCTGGTGAAAATGGCTGGAAGCACAATTGTCCCTCGCTCCAAACACTTTCCAGGCAGTAGCATGACCGCACAGAGTTTGGCTCATTATATATGTAAAATAGGCAGATGCTATTAGAAAGTAATTTTTTTCACCCAGTGAGTCGAGAAGCCTATCCCTCATGATGCAATCCTCTGCAGGGGCTATATTTTTATCATGCCTCACACTTCTCAAGGTATTTGAAATCACCCTCAAAGTTGGACACTAGCTTCTCTTCTCTCCCCTGGAATCTGAGCTCTGTGTTCACAGAACTCCCCGAGTCCACAGCATTTTCCTTTCAGATTCTCTTCCCTCTGTCAGTATGTAATTCCTGATGTCGGTGGGTATCGTCGCAGTTTTATTAAGTGTGTAATAACGCGCTGTTCAGGGACAACATGTCCTGATAATAAACCATCCACGAAATTAGGCCTGACTCGTCAATCAACATGGAAAAGGACTGAATGGAGTTCATAAAAGCACCTTTAAGAGGCTGATGGAAATGTTTGAAGAAAAAAGAAATTAGCAGTGTTTTGTGTTGTTAAGTATTGTGCAAAGCAGAAAATTAATTAGGACTGGAGAGAACACACTCTTCTGGAATGCCCATGTGTGGCCCATTATATCCCGTTTTGCCCTCTGAGTCATCCTTCGCAGCCACTGATTCCGTGCGAACAGGAGCAGTCACAGTGGGATCAAGTTTAGTGACTGACTTGTGTGAGTAAGCAGCCATAGAAGGAAATTTCCCCTTGAGCAGCGGCCAGGGTACCGTCGGCAAAAGCTGGGGAAATAACTTTTCTGTGCAAAAGAATTCACATTTTTGCGTATTATTATTATTACTACTTTTTTACTTTTCACTTTAGGAATTTTATTATTTTAGATGAAATGCTCAAAACGTGTCTCCAGTAAGCTATATAACTCACAAGTCTGTATGCATCCCAGGCCGATGATCTGAGACAGCGGGCAGTTACGCTGGGGGCCTTCCTGCACGGGAGACGCTGCCCCCACGAAGAGAATGCACGTTTCCAAGATGTAAGTGAAACAGAAATAACAGAATAGTTCCTGGTGTGCTGAAACTGCACAAGCAAGTTACCAAGGCCAAATCCAGCTCTCTCCAAGTCTAGGTGAAAGGTCATCCACGAATTAGGAAGCAAACTATTGAGTTACCAGCATTGCAGCAAGAGAATAAACTCTCACCGACTGATTGACTAAGACAGGGGGATATCACCCCTAGCTGCTGGCAGCTGTCCTCTCGCCATTAACCTTCATTAAGGTGGTCAACTCCAAACCAAACAAATGCACGGTTCAGTTACTAAAATAAAAGACATCAATTAGATTTATAAAAGAGTATTGCGAAATATTAAATAATGAAAGCTGCTAGCAGACAGCAGCGGGGAGATTCATCGCCCTACCACGGTCGCTTCTCAAACAGGCGCAGCCTGGCTATTTTTGGGCAATCACACCTTGACCGGTGACACCGCGCATTTGATGTGGGGGAGAGGGGACACTGCTGGCATGCCCTGTCTGTCTCCATCTGACAGCAAGGCTAAGGTTGGCACTTATCTGCATGAATCACCAACTACTGAAATTTAAAAACTTGCATATGCAAATCACTAATTAAGCATATTAGCATAGTCAGTTACCCAAACTGTAATCTTAATTGTATCTCCAAGTTAGGCATGCAATCACACACCCATTTTGCAGATTTGCATTTGTGAGCATGGTTTCCCGAGAGCTAGGTCCAGAAACTAGTCCAATAACCACCTTTTCCTCATGCAGTTCCAGGAAGCAAAAAGAAGAGTGAGAGTGTGCCGAGGGGCGTCCTCTCCTGCAGCGCAGCGGGGACCTGCCCAAGCTCAGGAACTGATGTGGACGGCTGAGCGTCCACTGAGAGGGCTGGATGGAGAGTTATGCATGCTCTCATTTAATCTAATGCCCATCTTTGTGACTCCTTCGACCCGAACGACGTGGATTTCCCTCTATTAGCAAATATTCAGATACAGGAAAAGACTATGTGCCAGATTTTTACTTTATTTACATTGAATTACCTGAGATTAGAATCTGAAACTAGAAACTTTCTTTATACAGTTACAAATAGCTATATTATGCAGTTTTAAGGGGTTAAGAAAAGGAGGAAATCATAACCACAGAAGTCATAAAGGCAACTTATCCCAAGCCAAATAGTTTTGTTTCTAACGCAGGGCTTTAATTATAACATGTCATATAATGATGACATAGTGCTATAATAGGCAAATATAATGCATTAATCTGATATTATATTTTGGCTTTAACAATAGGTGCAGTGAACCAGCCTTAGTGGATAAGTCATTCAGAACCTATCTGCACACTCCACCTAGATACTTATCTGCCTCTTTAATTAAGTGGAGGGAAACTTCTTGAGGCCATACCCATAAAGCTAGTCTCTGATGATAGCAGAGTTACTGGAAGCCTTTGGTAATCGCTTACACCCACGTATTGTGGTTAGCTTCCAACTTTGGCTCTCTCCTTCTCGCTGTGGAGCCACCTATTTATCCCCTCGTGTAAACCCCCTAGTGTTTTTGTACCGAAAGGGAGTTTGTTTGAGCGCCACGTCAGCATACTGTCATTGGCCTCCTCAGGACTGAACCAGGCTTCCTAGCTGCAACGGCGAAAAAAAGAGCTCTGGCTCATTTTTCACTTACCAGTATACTTCTTGAAAGAGTAGCAACAGGCTGCGTCAGTGAACACAGTGCGGCCAGTGCCAGTTCCCATAATGAAAGTTCCCCAGGTTGTCAGCAACCGACTTCAGTGGAAGCAGGATTGGGCCTCGTGGGATAAAACCATCTTTCCTGATTCCATGGGTGCTATGTAACTTTGTGTACATTGAAAAACACCTTTTTTTTTGCTTCTTCAAACACAAAGAGTTTGTAGGATTTGCACACTAAGCTAAAAATAAAGTTTTAGCTAACACATTAGTTTGCAGAAGGTGGTTCCCTGGGTTGTTCTCAGGGAGTTGTTCTAGTAGTTGCTCTCTGCTAGGAATTTTTGAGAGAAATGTCCTGCTCTGAGGCAGCGATGTACAGAAATCGTAAAGACCAGGGACGTAAACAGCATCTGAAGACAGCACGGGGACAGCAGTCCCGAGGCCACGTGAGATAACCCTCTGAGGTGACAAGAGCGTACAGTAAGTGCTACAGTCCCTGTTGCAGAATAAAGGCAGCCGACGTGAGGTCCCTGTACTTCAGTACCAGCTAAGCAAGCCACAGAGGGTGAGAACAACCAAAATGGCTCCATCAGCTTACCGCCTCCTTTTCCCTGTTCTCTCCTTCTGCAGCTCACTTCCGTACTCTCCTCCGATCTTTTCCAGCATGGAAGGCTCTGCTAATGACCTTTGAACAGATCATGTTGAGAATGTCACTGCAGAGCTTCTTAATCTTACGGTGGCGCCTAGATAATATGGTGATGGGTACTGAAATGCTGAAAAACAGACAGACAGATAGCTAGATAAGATTAGATATATAAGTAATTTAGTCAGTCATCATACAGAGCAGCTGACATAAGTTCATTTGTAAAGCCAACTGCTAAAATTGCTTTAGAAGTCCTTACATTTTAATTCTCTTGAAGGACAGACCTTTGATCTGAATTGTTTTGGTGGCATGTACATTATTTGAATGGAGCCTCACCTGACCAGGTAATACCAGACCGGTCATTCCTGGCATACTGTTGTCATAGGAGAACAGTGTACATGCAAATCCATACCTACCGATAGCTCAAGGGCAGACAGATAACTGAGCATCATGGAACAGATACAGGCTGAAAGCATGAGCACCACTTTATGCTGATATGCAGAATGAATCGTGGCAAAGAAAAGGCTCAAACAACCATATATATGACTAAACGTAACACCAAAACACTTTAAAATTAAGCATGATTGGAAAACAAAAGGAGAAAAATTAATAGATAAGTGTTATTGCTTTTCTTTTTCATTAATATTTATTCATTTACACTGTGGGGAGATGGAGGAGGAAGAGAAATAGAACAGACCTGTCGGATTCGCTATTGTTTATAGCCAGTTTTATATTCCAGCTCTCAGGTACTAGCAAAACACTGGGATGTTTGTACCGCATTCATTGCAGGGAACATCATTTACATTCACATGTTATGTTGTTTTTTTTTAATTCAGCATCAAAAAAAAATTTCAAAGACACTTCCTAGGGCAGTTTATTTTTGAAGCGGGTTATTTGTCTTCACCCTAGATCTGAGGCCACGGTAGTACTCCCATCTGTGGAAGGGGTAAGAGAGTTAATATAAAAGTGTAGAGTTTGTTAGTCCATGTGTTTCTGAGTGGCATTCACCCCAGCACACGTTGCACCACTAAGTCCCACTAAAGCAAAAACTGCTAAGTGCATGGATTAACCACAGATAAATGGTTGCATGTCTTAATTAGTGATGGCTGAAGCTCTCAGAAGATTCTGTGGTTGAATTAGAATAAGCATTCAAAAAGTTCAAATGTTAATCCAAGCCTCTTTAGTTTATAATGATGGAAGTCACTCTCTAGAGCCAGCTTACTCATTCCATTTTTAATATATCCTGACTGAAGTTGGGTTTGAACCACTGCACAAACAGCAGCTGTCACGAAGAGCAGCTCCCTCCTTCATACCCACTCAAAATCAGTAATCGCAGGTGTGCAGAAAGATCAACCGACTGAACAGCAGTCTCCAGGCAGCACTTGCCACAGTCTTGTGTCCTTCTGTGACACTTTACTTTTGCATATATTCGGCCCTAAGGCTTGAAGGCTTGGATTAATCTTACTAAATATCTAGTTAGAATCCCCGTTTCCTTAACATTTGGGAAGCTCAACCTCTTTTTGAAGGTACCTGCCTCTTGCCAGTGACTACAGTGAGGGAGCTAGACTCCTAATTTGAGCATCTCATTTGTTTGCCTGTACTTTGGAAGGATCAAGGTCCAGCTGTCTTGCGAAACAGATGTTTCGGTGTCTCCCTGACTGGTAACCTGTCCCCCATAGCTAGTCCGTTATGGGATATTTCAAGTCGGCTTTCCTGCACATTGGTGTGTTATCATGGACTGTAACACAGGGGACTCAATTCTCTAAACAGAAGTGTTCACATACAATATACCTAGAGCCTGACTCCCCGCTGTCTTACGCCTGTGCCGTCAAACCCATGGACTCATAGCAAGTCCACAGGGTGTGTAAATGCTGTCCAGCACATCTGGAAGTGCCAGGCTCCCAGTCTGCATAACTTAAAAGCAACGGAGGCCAGTAGTTACAACAATTGTACTTATGTGCCTAACGTCTGCATGAGCAAGTATCAGGCTTGTTATACGTGTATTTGATGTCTGCGAAGAGTTGTCCAGCTTGTGCATAAATGGAGTAGGTGCATATTTCCCTTGTGCACCGCATCCAAATATGTGCAAATCAAGCACAAAAGTATGCCATCGGCCGAGATGACTGTTTAAAAATACGTATCTAAAAGCATTACGTAGTAAAGTGCTAAAGAACATAGTTTTAATTTCCAAAATTGCCAAGCAGCAAGCAGCTCTTGGTTTCTTTGAGAATCAGAGCACTCACACATTTCTGTTGAGGTTTTGAAACATGATTTTATATACCTGTCTTTTGAGGAACATTGGCCAAATTGCTAGCTGCCGACTGGAGTCTTTATCAGGAAATCTGTAATTGAACATTCCAGGCCAAGACGCATAGAAAACAAAAGTGGGCAGAACTTGTGTAGTATGGTGGTAGTTACACTAGAAGCAGTAAAAAAAGATTAAAAAACCTAGTTCCATTAAAAAGCCCAGGTCAGGAAAAGGGACAGAAATGTACTTTTGTGAACTTGAAATGTGTGCTTTTGTGTTTGCAGTGATAACAGCAGTCCTTCCTACAGCACTGTGCGCTTTCAAAGCTTTGAATGAATATCTGTAGCTGATGTAGTACCTTTAAATCAAATCTTAATTGCAAAACAAAGGAATAATAAAGAAAAGTTAATACTTTTTTTTTTTTTATTCAAAGCTTAGAAAAGTTTAGGTTGGAGTTTTGGGTGAAGGTTTGGTTGCTGCCTTTTCCCCTTTTATCTGAACCAGCTCACTCAGACCTAATCTTCATCATCTAAACCACATGATTAACACACAAAATAACTTTGGAGCAAGCCAGGTCCAAGCAGGAAGCTGCAAGTACTATCATGTCTTCATGATATTAGCCAGCAAAATAACTGTGGTTTCTTCAGTTGTTTTTTTTGTTTTGTTTTGTTTTGTTTTGTTTTTTAATTCTCTACATTTATGTTTTCTTTGAAAGGGGCTTGCGTTTTTGTTTCCACTTTGTGTTGGAAACTTTCAGATTTACAGTCTCACTCCTGGAGGGAATGCTTGTTCTCCTGGACAATCCCCACAAGGCTGGGGCAGGCCTGGACCCTTACGCGACATGGCTCAGGACGGCTCTCACTCTGCTCGCGTTTGTCAGTCAAAACCAAACCGTCCAGCCAGATAGCACCTCTCCCATCTGGAAGTGTTTAAAGGAAAGTAGCTACGACTGTATCATGTGAGGGGACTGGTCCTGCTGGTATGTATTAGGCTTGTTCAGAATATTCCATCTGAGTTGGCTGTCCTGAGAAAATAGACGCTCCTTCGCATCTTTCGGGATCCCGATGGGTTTTAGGTGGGAACTCTGTACTCAGCTGTTCAGATCACAGCAGTTCTGGGCATGTCTAGACATAAAGTTGCTGGTACTGGAAGAAATGTTATCCCGAACAGGGAGGAACCTACCGAGTTGTAGGTGCTTAAGTCCTCCTTTGCATCTGGCCCTAACTTGCAAGAGAGGAAGAGCCAAATGCTCAAAGGCAGCTTCCATTTCATGGCTCTAAATTATGCAAAAAAATTATGGACTCGATAATTTTGCACCTGCATTTGTATGGGAGGTGAGGGAGAGCCTCGACCAGGCAGGGAGAGGCTCTGATTCTCTGCCCTTTCTCTGCTCTGTGAATTCAGAAGGGAAAAGAGGCTTCATGCCAGCAGAAATCATAGTCCCCATGTGTGTCCTACACTCCTATGCAAAGCTCTGCGGTTGGTACACTGGGTGCTTGTTGGGCAATGCCACGGAGAAGGCTGGTTTCCTTGGAACATTTTCTGTTCATTGTACTGTTCCTTCCCGGCATTTCACAAACCACCACAAAGAAGACAACAAAAAGGGGTGAAAAACCTTCTTAAAATGAATTGTGTGTCTCTTCCCTCACTATCCCAACAGCCTTGGCAAGCTTATAGGAGCCAGGCAGAGCTGGTCTCTGCTGGAGTTACTCTTCACACAATTTTATGATAATTTTGGGGAGATGCATGATTGAGTGGTGAAAGCACAGGGAGGGAAGTCAGGACTCTCAGCCTTCATTCCTAGTTCTGCCACCAAGATCCTGTTTGTATTGGGATGACATATATAAACTCTGTCGGTTGTCCCATTGGCATGAACCTTGTTTTATGTATTTGCTACTTCTGTTATTTCTAGGGCTATCTGAGGCTCAAATCAAAACAGTAGCCAAATCTCCTAATTTATCTGCAAAACAAATTATAAACCTAAGAACTATGACCTCTCTGCTCTGATTCAAAGCCTTTTAAAGACAATGCAAAGACATCTGTTGACTCCAGTATACTTTAGATTACAGTGCAGGCTCTTGATCAGACGGAAAAGAGAAGGAAGGCCACCAGAACTCAAGGAAGCGATGGGAGAGGTACGATATATATTAATGGGAAGTAAAAACACCCTCAAGGGACGCTGGAAGCAAGACTTCTGCCAAGGCTTGCCTAGAATACACAAGTTTAGGGACCCAGCTTTTGCAGCTTCTTGGCTCATCCTAGGGAGAAAACAGCTTCCTGTCCTACCGTCTTACTGTGAGTTCTATGTTTGTGATTTGCAGTACTTTTCATACCTGAAAGAGCAACTCAGTTCTGCTTTCAAGGCAAATTCCCAGTGATTTCACTGTGAGCACAGCACAGCTCACATCCTCTTATTCTCTGCCGTTGGGTCTTTTTCACGTCCTTCCACGCGGTGAGGCTGGAGTGGTCCTCTCCCCACCAATGCCCATTCTTGGTCTCTGTTTCTTTGACACAGGTAACAGTTCTTAACTCCATCTAATGATCATATTTGTTTCTGTAGTAACCAAAACAGAAAGAGAGGAAACTGATTCAAGCACTGTCTTCTTCATCCATTCAAGACCTCTCCTGCTTATAGTGACAGCGTGTTTTCTCCTTGCTTTTCATCATAAGCCTTACAGCCAAGTTCAGCTGGTCTCACGTGGGGCTTACGGAGGAGAACAGGGCAGCTGGAGAGTCCTCGCTGCCACACCTGCAGAAGTAGTCTGTAAATGCAGTGCGTGATTATCCCAAAGCACAAATAAAAAAAGGAAGAAAAGAACGAACCAAAAATGTATTACTGTTTTTGAAAAGGAAAATTCACTACGTAGCACTGCTATTTCAGTATTGTGGTTTTCCAAACCGCCCGAACTTTGTGGTCCTTCTTTAAGTACCTTCTTCCCTGGGGTTGGTACCTACAACTGCCCTCTCTGCCTTTCAAAGTCCTCTTTTAAATGAACTAAGTGATTCCAAAGAAGTGGTGGGCTACACATAAAACCTGGAAAGTTTATCCAAGAACAGGTTTTTCCTAAGTTATTTTAATGTCTTTATCAAAATAAAAACTGCAAAGCCGCATAACTATGATCCACTAATGACCATGCCATCTCTAGTCCATGTGCTATCATGGTGCAAAACGAGGGAGTTTGAATATGAACACTGATTGTATGAGGAGATGCTTTGGGTGGTGATCAGAGATGGCTCTTTCTTCTAAAAATATACTACATCTGATTCACTAGCAGCAGTGACAAAGAAGATGTTTTGGTTCATAAGGAGATGCTTTGATTCAAATATTTAATTTTGCTTTATGGGTTTCTGAAAATATAATTAAGCACAAAACTAAAATGGAAACTCTGAATCCCAAAGCTAAAACGTTTCACTTAGAAAATGCTGAAATTGTATCATTTGATTTGTTTGGAATTTCAGGGTGATAAAACTAAAACAGTCAGTTGAAACTGGTTCTCATTCACAAAGCATTTCAATTTTCCTAGAGTTGAACATTCTGGCTAAGATTATCCGACAATAAAAAATGGGAGAAACAACGTGCTGTCAAAATCAGGATTTTGGTGTCACCGAGTACAGGCTATAATGGCAGTCTCCTGCACTATTTTATCAATGATATTTACAGACCTCTCAGCTGAAAGGCGGAGCAGGTACAGCAAGGAGGAAGTCACGGTTTGCTTTTAGTATATTATGAGCTATGGCAAAGTTACACCTCAACAAATCCGTAAACTCCACTTGGCAGGAAAATACCATGCACATTTGTGATGCCACAGAAATAAGGTATCATACTTAAAACAATGGTTCTTTTCCCTCAAGATTTTCTTTAGGCCTGTCCTCAAAATGAATCCTAGGCAGGTAATTTATTGTTTACCCACGTGACATTTAAGCAGCATGTTTAGTACAGTTGCAGTTCATCCTTTAAATTCAAACATAACATCAATCCAACTATTTTTGGCAAATAAAAGGCAGCAACGGAGTGTCAAGAATTCAGGACGACTCCAATCTAATTTAAATGGTGTTGCTCTCGAAAGCTGGCAGCAAGGAGTGCGTCTTTTTAAAATGTTTCTGTTAGAAGCTGATGTTTATGATCGCTCTCAGCTTGGCAAGAAAAACACTCTTCTAAACATTTACATTTCGCATTCTTTAGGACAGTTGAAAAATGTTGGCTTGCAGTTCTCCACACTGCAGAGAGGTTGCGAGGAATGTTACAGTAGAACGTTAATAGCCATGTACTTTTCTTGTTCATTGATTTACTGTGTGGTAGTTTTTATACTAGTTGTGTTCTTAATGCTGTCTGTCCTGATTTGAGTTTCACTCAGCCTAGGTTTATTTTTCTAGTTAATGAAAACAAAGTCAATTAATTTATTAACAATACTTTGTACTAACATTATAGTCACCATTTGGAGACTCTCCCATTTGAATATATTCACTATATACTGTTGCAAAACTCCCCAGCAGAGTCAGAAAACGAGCGTTTTTCAAGGGATGCAGTCTGTGAAGGAGGGGCTGTCGCTGCTCTGTTTGTCCAGACAACGCGGCCGTCTTCTGGTTTGCCTACAACTGACCGCAATGTACAGACATCACCAACAAAAATAATAATAGGGTGTAGGACCCCCGGCCAGTCCCTCTGGCTCCGAGGTAACTACTTCCATGAGCAACTGCCACGTCCAAGCAAGACATTTGTGTTCTGGCTGCTGAGCGTCACACGCGGCGGGCCCCCGCGCACAGCTCTGGTGAGCTCCCACAAACAGTGCCGTTACAGCCAGCGGACGGACGACTCGTACCTGCCTGCTCGCTCCCCTGCGCGCAGACTTCCCAATCGGACCCAACCGAATAGCGTCCGGGGGGGGGAAAACAAATAGCACTGGCTTTATTCTCCACCAAGAGCACTGTTTTCAAGGCAATGTTTCGAAAGTGAAATTAAATTGTAGATTAGAGGTGCACAAAGGTATTCAATATGTTCGCCATTCCACAAATCACTTAAGGATATGCATGAATCTCACTGACATAGTTAAATGAATCGCTGAATTAGGACTGATGCATGGGATACGATGAAGTCCTAAACGTTGCCAACCGTTGCCAACTCTGAGGAAGGTCTCTGAAAGCCGATGGTAGCTAGGAACTACAGGATTGAATAAATACAAGACTGTATCGACACGAATAATTTTCTGTATGCAAATCATCTCACTGCAGTGTTGCAATCAGTGGGAGTCCCCAGGCTGGACTGCTCCTGTGGGTAAGCTCACTCATGGTCTGAGGATCTGCAGAATCAGGCTTGGTGGTATGTGCTGGATGCCTGCGCACTATCATTTTAATTGTTTGCTAAGGTGTGTACGATCTCTGTTAAGGTACACGTAAGCCACAATCACAGCGGCATCGAGTCAGCTGCTTCAGGTCTGGGCCATTTTGCTGCCAGCTGAAGACATGCGACTGATGGAAGCGGCTTGTTCAACGGCACTTGGATAAAGAATAAAAACTGCTATGTGCTTTGCTGGTAATAGTAGAGACCTAAGTAAGCAGAGAACTGCCAAGTAGCAGAGAACTCAAGGCGAGGGAATTTTACAAATTGTGAATACAAACTGTAGGTGTGAAGCCTTAATTGCTGGACACAATTAGGCAACAATACAAACAAACTGTACGCATATAATGACCTTCATCAGAGGGATTCAGGTAACTTAGAAAGTTTATTAAAGTCTCGTCAAAACATGCTGTTGTGACAGTATTATACGGAGACCCCCTGCAGCAGCCATAAACTACCTTGTCTGGGCCATGGCAAGAAGCCCGGGCCTCATGGCTCCCGGCACCGTGCGGTCAGGAGCGCCTGGGCTCCGAGTTGGCCGGGGGTTTATGTTGTTCAGGGAGGTGCTTTTATTCGGTAGGATAAAAGCTGGGTCTTGCTGGCTTACATCAAACTTGTTTGGGAATATTTGCAAACTCATGGAAACAAAAGGCAACGTCTCTTGACAAAACTTCTTAGCGTAATTCTGTGCAAGAACACTCTCATTCCAGAACAAAAATGACCACACAAAGACTGACTCAAAACTAACTCCCTGCCAGCCTTGAGAAACTGAAAGTCCCATTTTAAAGTTGAAGGCACTTACAAAACCCCTGTGTTTTCATTTAGCTTGTTGTTTCCAGTGTGTACATCCCAAGCGCCCAAACTCCAGGTAAAGTCAGGGGAATCTCGAGGTACCCAGTGATGGCTGGGTCACTGCAAGACACGCACCCAAAATCCAAAAAGGTCAATTGAGCCTCGAGGTGCTCAATGACTCATTCCGAGGCAGACATTAAAAATGAAGTAGCTGTGAAGGGTTTTGAAAATTTTAGCCTAAGTGACTGGGACAGAGGACGAAGCTGAGGAATTCCTGTTCTCATAGACAAGTCCTCTCAGGGCAACTTGTTATAAAGAAATAATCTACATTCATATAGATTAGCATATACAGGTTTCTATAGGAAGCTGGTAACACATCACAAATCATAACTTCACAGAATCTGTGTATAACCAATGTCTTGAATAACACTAGTAACTCTGAAAGAAAGGGAGCAGTGCAGAATGGGTGGCAAGCAGTAGCCAGCAGTCTGGCTAGGAGGAAGGGAGAACTAATAAGGCACCCATTTCCCAGGAAGGGCCAGCAGGTGTATTTAAGGAGGTCACACACCTTCTGGTCAATTAGGTCTAAACCCAGAGGAACCACTGGTAAAATATCCGTTGCTGCTGGCTTTGGAAAAGCCAATTAGAGATGCATTTATATTATAAAACCTAATTTCTAGGGAATGAAAGTGTGGAGAACTTCAAAGAAGGATGGAGCATGGTGTATGTTCAGGACTGGGACTAATGGATCCCAGTGCCTGACCATGGACATTCTTTAAGATTCAAGGGAGGCCTCTGGGTGCAAAACTTAAGCAGGAATTGAAATAATTTTTACTTGTTTACTTTCCATTTTGCTTGTTTCCTTCCTCCCAGTCTAATATCTAAATGTTCAACTCTAACTGGTGGGTGGGTGGGTGTTGGTCTCTTCTCCCAAGTTACTAGCGATAGGACAGGAGGAAATGGCCTCAAGCTGTGTCAGGGGAGGTTTAGATTGGATACTAGGAGAAATTTCTTCACTGCCAGAGTGGTCAGGCACTGGCACAGGCTGCCCAGAGAGGCGGTGGAGTCACTGTCCCTAGGGGTGTTCAAACAACATGTAGACATGGCACTTCAGGGCGTCGTTTAGGAGGCCTGGGGGTGCTGGGTTGCCGGTTGGACTTGATGATCCTAGAGGTCTTTTCCAACCTTAATAATTCTATGATTCTTCTGTGAATTGTTTCTAAATAAACACTTGCTTTACTACAAGGCTTGTCCGACATTGGGGGTAAGGTAAATGAAAATAAAGCTATGGTGTTACAATTCAAGGAGATCACAGACGGAGCCAAAGCAGCACGTGTAGGTAACCCTGAGAAGCTGTACCTCAGCACAGCTTCGTGGGATTCTGCAAGTGGGAGTGTTCTTTGCCAGGCTGCAAAGAACCAGTGCAGGAGCTGGGAATGCCAAGCGCCGAGTTTGCAAAGGCGGTCCCTTTAGTAGGCACAAACAGATCCCTTTCTGAGGCAGAGACTCCCCATAGCTTCTCTAAGCCATGGTGCTGTACGACGAGTAGACCAAAGTCATACCACGGGTTAGTGACAAAGCGGAAAAGAATCCAGATTGCCAGCACCCTGTCCTAAATACCAAATGTAGTCCTGCCTTCTCCTCTAGGATAAAAGCATAAGGAAAAATGTTCAAAAAGCTTTCAAGAAGCAGTGTGGATTTTGCTGTTAAAAGGAGGAAACATTATCAAAGGATCAGAAAATTCCACAAAGTAACACAGCAGTTACTATTGCAAAACTCTGGGGGATCTCTTCTGTGGTATATTCAGCAGCTCAGATTCATAGCAGTATTTCTTTGTCCTCCACAGTCATAAATTCTTTTTCCTGTTTTGGATAAGTTCAGTAAGCTCGACTCTTTTGGCTTCGGTGAGAGCCAGACCTTGCCTAAAATGTAATATTTTTATTGTCCTTTCCATAGAACATTTATGCTGTGTTTACCAGGTTCATGTCTTTTTTTATTAGAAGTTAATCACAATGCCATTAGCACTGCTTTAATGTCATGAGAATCATACTCTGTAGGGTGCATCCTATGACTGCCTCAGAAATCCCTCCCTGTGGATATTTTGTCTCTGTGAAATAGTCCGGTTCCAACTATTCATCTTTGCCAAGAAGAACAATGTTACCAATTATTCCTACAGTGGAAAATAAATCAGAACAATCGTTTGTTTTCTTGCAGTTGGTTTTACATATCCTTCATCAGAAGAAATTTAGCTATGAATTAGAAAAATTTCCTTTCACCTTCCCAGCCTCTTCAGTTTGTGCAGGATTCATGGTATGCCTATGCATCAGATGAGTTATTTTACCTGGGAGGTAGGAATTGTTCCAAGTTCATACCTGCTCAAGATGTTATTCAGTTTTATGAAGGAGACTGGCATAATGCCTATCTACAGAAAATCTCCAGCGTTATTATGTAGAGCATAGAAGAGTTAACAGTGACCCAGTAAAAGAAATCACGCATCTGAAGGTGGTTTTGCAGAGAGAAAAGACCTGTCATTAGTGAAAAGAAGTGAGGTGGAATTACTGAAAGAGTATTTCTGATCATGCAATCAAGGAAACGCAGAACAGAACTGCAGGGCACAGAGGGATCTGTGAGTGCTACCTTGGGGAGAAGGTACTACAGATACTTCTTCAGAAAAGGGCTTATCAAAATTCAGTGCCTGAGCTCAGAAACCCAAACATTCATGTTAAAAATACAATCAGTTTGTGTTCATGGATCGGGACGAGTGGCTCTAGACCTGGCTCTCCTGTTGTGCTTAAACACGCAATTCGTAAGAGTAATGCAGATGTGCCATTACCGTGAAGGTACCAGAAATCAGAGCAGATGCACTCAGGCTATACAAACAGTTCTCCTTCTGTGCAGGCAGTTGTGAAAGTCTGCTCCTAAAGACTTTTTGCATTTATTTTCTCTTTGCACACGAATGGCAGAGGTGTTGTCCGAGGTGCTGAGTCCTCCTCAGGTCACGGTGAAGCTGCAGGGAGCTGCAGGTGCTCCACGCCACTGAAAACCACCTCACTGGCTTAATCATCAACAAAGTCTTATAACCAGGACTGGCAGCTGGGATCCAATGAAATCTGAGATAGCAGTTAGAGTCCTAAGTAACTAGTAATACCAGTTTTTCTAGAAAATTAATAAATGCAAATGTTAACTCTTCTAAATTCACTTCATAAACAAGTCACCTGGAAACATTTGTGGTTTTCATTAAAACAGGGAATATAAATAGAAAAGGAAATGGAAGGCCTGATACTTAGTGTCCAATAAACCCCACAATGTGGCCAAGCTTTTGCAAGGGTATGCAATGAGATAATTAGCAAACTGTCATTGTAGTCTTTCAATCACTATAAAATACATTTAAATGCTTTCTAAGTGTGCAGCCCATTAGTGACTAACGAAGCAACTGCATCTGATAGGCTGGATCCTGCACGAACCAAGGCAGAGCAAAGAAGATAAACCACGCTAAACTGCATGGCGGGCCTAAGGGGCTGAGAAGCTCCGAGGAAGTGATTCTGTTCTCAGCTAGCGAAAGAGACCGGCGAGGGATGAACATTGCCAAGGGCCTCATTCACACAGAGGCAGGGAGTCTCGATACATGTCCAGTGTCCGTTCACACCCCACGGTCTTGAGGCTAAGTGAGCAGAGGAACTTGAGATTCACCCCCATTCAGTGTGAGAAAGTGGGTCGCACCGAGTCTTGGTGGTGTTTCCATTCCTGCCTT
Source organism: Anhinga rufa (assembly GCA_013400875.1). Classification (NCBI taxonomy): domain Eukaryota; kingdom Metazoa; phylum Chordata; class Aves; order Suliformes; family Anhingidae; genus Anhinga; species Anhinga rufa. Next base: position 71,312 of record VZTV01008324.1, read on the forward strand.
ACCCCTAGCACAACAGCTTGCTGTCCTGCAATAGGCAGACCCGACCCCAAGCAAAAGTTTTGTGTGACTGCTTGGTGCTGACAAAACTGTGCTCCTCCTGAAGTCCTGGCTCTAGGAGACAAACGTGGATTCGCCTGGAAATCTGCCCAGATCTCAATGTGAGTATGGAAAAGGGTGTTATTGCCTGCACTGTGTTGGTGTTCAAACTCTCCCTTGCCTGCAGTTTCCAGATTTTTCCTACTGAAACTATCAAATAATTAGGTATTATCTTGATAATGAATTATTGACTGAAAAGAAGTCTCATAGGCTAAGAAAGTTTGAAAAAATTATGCACTTGCTTCCAAAGAAAAAGGAAAAAGGGTGTATAAGGAGAGTAAAACTACTGTATCACAGGTGTAACGTCTTAGCAAAACTAACTCAAAGGGTAGACTGCATTCTGAATCCGGACCATGCGTAAGACCTTCCCAGCTTCTCCAGTGGCCTAGACGTGTGTCACCTTCTACATTCCTCCCCGGTCTCTCAGAAAGCAGCTGTAATGTGCAACCACGGTTCCCAGCCGTGGAGCCATCACGTGCTGCCTGCCGAGCCTGGCAGGGTCCAAGCGATGACACTGCTTCGCGCTGCTGTGTGGACTGCAGTAAAAATTGCCCAGCTGACCGCCATAAAAATTAATTGAGTGGCCCCGCTCGAAGCATCCTGCGTCTTCCTGGAGTTATGCATTGGAAAGGACTCTCTGAGTCACCCTCCAAATTTGCATATCCCTTTGCATCTTGGCATTAACAGTCAAGAGCCATTGCAGCCAGCTAGAAAAGCCTCATGTTTGTGCTCTCCCATGCAAATACCTCTTCTCCCTATATATTAGTTACTGTGTGTGGGTTTTCTCTCTCACTCTCTCTTGCCATATGTGTGGGAGTTGATGGCATCAACTTTGTGAAATCCCAACACATGCCAAGAACAGCTGGAGAAGTTGAAACAAGTTCTGGGTGAGGTGAGTTTCATGGGCAGGGACTGAAATTAGCAGAGGTACCGTGGCTGCTTGCCATCCTGGGAGTCTCACATGGAGCACGCGGGCTTCGCTTGCCCCAAGAGCAGATTCCCCATGGAAAAAAGCATTTGATTTGATTTAGATAATGACGATGACAGAGATAGCTGAATTAGAAGAATCTGTTCACCAGGAGAGACCATCTCTGCACCTCTTCTGTGACTGGATCATTATGTAAATATAAAAATTTCATCATGAGTCTGAGGTAATTAATATCTTTAGCCAGCATGTAGCACTCTTCATCTTCAAAATGCTTTACTAACACTAATAATTAATCACCACAACACTCTGGGAAGGTTATCACGTTAATCAATGGGTAAACTGAGGCACAAAGATTTGAAGTATCACAACCTGCCAGTGGCAGGACTCTTGTGTCCCAGCCCGTGCTCGGTGTGTTACAGTGCGTGGCCAGGCCACCTGATACGCTTTCTGATAAGACGGAACAAACCAAGAGGGCGTTCCAGGATGAATGACACAAAACTCCCTCCAGACTGCACCCAGAGCAGAACCTGTTAATCACTGGGGGCTCCCCACAGGTCTCTGTGCTCCCAAACCCAGGACGCCTGTCCTCCCCTTGTAACATCTCAAGACGTTTCTGTTGATCGTTCTGCATGTTCCCTTCAGCAGTCCAACAGTATTCCTGACGAGATAGGTACGCTCTGGCCTCAGCCTTAGCTATGACTTAGGTGTCTACATCTTCTTCTCTGGGGAATTTTAGAAGATAACCAATTATATGTCCGATGAATTCTAGTGTTATAAATTGATCAATAACTAGCATTCGCTTTTGAAGCACTTTACACATCCACCTCAGAAGAATTTCCACCTTTTGCCTCAATCTCTCATACATGAATATTTGAGTCTGGTTCAAAGTTTGGTGTAAAGTTGCTAATTTTCTATAACCAATTCTTTTTTAGGGTAGTAAACGCAGCTTTTAGCGTGCCGGGTTTTGCCATTAGTTCCACCTGGACATCTCCACTGGGTGACACGTTACTGCTTAGGTTATGTCATTCCCAGGCAAACCTGGGGAGAATTGTGAAAGAAGTGACCTCCCTGCCCAATTCAGAAAATGAAACTCCAGCACAGCCTACTAAATACAGAAGTATGCATAGTACATCTGGAAGAAAAGTTTGCTTTTCCTGAGGCTTCACAAGAGGGATCTGTCAAATGTGGCAGGCTGTCATTAAAAACAATTAACCTAATCAAAAATCCCTTTTCTCTTATTTCTGCCTAGTCAGGTGAATATTAAATACCAGATTTTCCAGGGGGGAAAAAAAGAGGAAATCAGCATCTATGTTTTCATTCAAACATGCGTACGAAGGAGCAAGTACAGATTTGCCTTCGTACACCTAAAGTATGCATGTAATTAGTATGACTGCACAGGGAGTCATGAGACTTGTACACACGACTGGCCACCTGCATGTCATCTGGGCATGTCATCGTCTTCACAGTGACAATGCTTGTGCATGCCACCCTAGCACAGAAACGTACGGAAACACGCATTCTTCTGGCAAGGTGGACTTGTGAGAGCTGCTGTTCTCCTAACCTCACCTCCCCAAGAGTTCTGGTACCTGTTAGGACAACACTTCTCATTGAACATGTAGATTTTGTACCTGTTTAGTTGAGAGTAAACTGGTTGCTTGTGATGTTTGAACTCCTAGCATCACCACCACGAGTACAATTCTCTCCTCATCACTCCCAAACCTCTTTTGTGCTTTCCAGAAGTGGAGGAGGCAAAGAAAAACCCTAGTTCCTTTGAGGTGGGAGCTCACCCCAAGGGGGAGGAGAGGGAAGCTGACCTCCAGTGCATTTACTGATCTTATTTATTTTTAAAGGCACTTAGCCATAAGTCTCAGCCTATGGCTCTGCTTCCTGCAGGCACACCCTGCTTGTGGCTGTGAAGGTACTCACTAAGCACTAGTAACACCCAGCATTTATATAGGGCTTTTCATCTTCAAAGCACTTCCCGAACATCGTTTAATTAATGAATCCTCACAGCCCTCTGTGAGGTATGCACAGTTATTACCCCCACATTTTACAAGTGAGGAAAACTGAGGCAGCGATTAGCTGAGGCAACACTGTGGGAATTGGGATTAGAGCTCAGGAGAAGTCAGGAGTGCCTGGACCCCCGTCCCACGCAACGACTGCCAGGCTGCCTTGCCGGGAAATGCACAGGGTGCCTCAGTTCAGCACAGTATCTTGAACTTGACCACTGCTGACCCTTTGGTGCATCAGCAACATCACCTTCCAGGTCCACATAGGTTTTCTGTGTGGAGATCTGGAAGATCTTTCTTTTTCGTCTTTCCATATCAGTTCCAGATCCTGCTGTCACCCAGACAGGAGATCCAAAGAAAGACACTGGGATTGAGGTTCTGGAAGAGGACGGCTTCTGTTACCTCTAGCACTACCTAACATACTCAGTTTTAGCGCCTTCACGGTGTTTTCAAAATGACATCGAAGGGGGACTTTCACCCAGAGATCTCAGAGTGCTCTATGGACAAAGGACAGTGTTGCAACCCTAAATCCCAGTGCGGCTCTGTGCAGACTGTCAGACCGACTCGGGCTTGGCCTCGGCTGAAGATCTGATGATTCACGACCCTCAGCCCACATCCATGAAAGTTCAGTGAGTTTCACTCACATCCTCCTCAGTAACTGCGGGTTCCTCCCTTGAGAAGCCCCAGGGTATCCCAGTTCCCAGCTGACATGTGGAGGACAGGAGCAGACTTCCTGGTCGTAATGGTAGCCAGTAGGGTGAGAGAGGGCACCAATGATGGGGGTTAAACCTGGATGGTTCAACCTCGTCAAACTTGAATATCCGAGAGAACCTGCAGGGGTTGGTTCCTTTCCAGCCCTCCAGGCCTCTCACAGCCCTAATTATTATTGTTGTTGTCGTTATTATAACAAAACATTCATATACTGCCATAAAATACAAACTAGATAATACACGTTCCTTGCCTGAAGAGCTCGGGCTTTAAACAGGCTGGACATTCTGAACTGGATCCCTCAGGAGAGCCAGGGAAGGCGCAGCCCTTTCACAGCAATTTCCCCTCTCAATTCCTCTCCAGTGCGGCCGGACGCCGTGAAGGGATATGGGACGTGGCAATAGCAGCTGAGCAGGCAGCATCAGAGATACAGCATGCTCCTCCAGCTGTGCCTCAGCTCACGTTCTGCTACGCGCAGCAGCTGTGGGAGAAAGATTTGTGCCTGCAAGTCCCACTCGCAAGGCAGGGACTGGGGGGGAATGGGATTTCATCGAGGGCGTGCTTCTCGAATCGGCTGCGGCTCAAAGCTGGTGCCTACCACTCGGAACGCAACGTCCAACCCGCTGCTCCTGGTGGGGCAGCAGCTCCCAGCGCCTGCCGAGTTCTCACCGGCACTGTCAGGGAATTGCTGTCAATCGGCTGATCAGCAATGCTGCCTCCGTCTGAGCCAGACGGCGCGGTACCGCCTGCAGAAATGCAGCAGGAGCTGCTCCATCCTGCTCCCGTACAAGACAACCACCCCACAGGCGTTGTTTCAAATGCACCGTTCCACCGTTCCACTACACTGAGGTGGTGGAATTGTAATGCTCGAGAGGCAACAGGAGCATGGTGGTGCATAGTGAGGCGACGCCTCTGCGCAGCCGACTGCTGGGAAGCACTGGGGAATCTGTGGTTCGTAAATGCTCTTCTGGCTGAGGCCGATGCCTTCTCTCGCCCGTGAGGTCCCTTCTGCTCCCTCCTGACAGTGTTCCCCGGTCTAATCTGAAATGCCATGAGATACCAAGCCAAGGGAGAAGTGGAAAATGTTGCAATTCCTAAGCTGCACTTTGAAATGAAATAGTAATACTTGTAATTAATAATAATCTCCAATGAAAAAAAACAAAACCCTGCTTATTCCAATGTAGTCACTTTAGGTAGTACTAGGGCGTCAGGCAGGCTTATTCAGCCTCTGGACAGACTCACCCACAAGGCCCAGCACCAACACGCCCTGTGTACACCTAGCATCGTTTTGAACAACAACTGCACCAAAACAAAACACACAAGGAGCACTTTAGGTCCTTTGTGTGTCTAAGCACAAGAGAGGGATCCCCGGCCAGTTTTTACCAGCTGAAGGCTCTGAGCTAGAAACTGTCCCTGCATCTATATTCATAACTCATAAACCAAACCAAAACAAACCCCCCAACAAAATACATTTACCACGAGGGAAACATTTCTCAGAAGTGCTGCTGTTTTCCTTCCCTCCAGTGCTCTGTGTGCCAATGTTCTAATGTTCTCTGACCATTCGGTCACAAAGACATTGAGCAGCCACTGTTGAAGTTTCTGAATGCTTGATCTGACCTATCTTAGACCTGGCATAAACCCAAGGAAATATTAAGACTAGGGGCACACCTAATATACCCTTAAGGAATATGATGTTAATGTTCTGATTATTATTGAAGCCCATAGCAATTTTCATCGCAGAACTTAGGAGGCAACGGGGAAACTTCCCTGGACACGCAGCGTAAAGGTTTACGTCACGCGCTGCCTACCCCGAACCCACAACACTGCTGCGGCTCCTTCCCACTCCTTCTCGCCAGGCTCCTAGCCTAGCCCCCCGCCAGGCTCTGCGCTGATCCTAGGGGAATTCGCTCGTACACACAGATATATCGGTGACTCAAGTCTTGATCTTCCCCAGCTGATCTGCCTCCCCATGGCCAGCCCCCCCAGACTGCCGTACCCTCCCGGATGGCTCGCCGGCCACACCAGCTGAACTCCCTGCCCTTTCTCCCTTTTTCTCTGCCCCTGCCACCGCGCTCTGCCCGTTTCCTGGCCGTCGCCAAAGGAGCCCTTTTCCTTAATTGCCTCTCTGTAGCACAGCCCCAAGAGCTACTTACTGCTAATCGTGACACCCCTTTCTGTGCAGTGGACATCTGTTTAGAGCCCCGACACACAGTGCTGCATTTCAACAGAACAGCGAAGCGTTGCTTTTTTTTCCCATCTGCGGAAGGTGATCCAGACAAAATGGCTAATTTCTATGTCAGCTCCTCTCGGTTTGTGCCTCCTGCCCTGGCAATAGTTGTCAATCAAGCAGAGCTTAATCTTAACTCAGGCATTAACTTGAACACAATTAATTCTTGGCAGCAGACATAAAATGCCATGAGCCCCATCTCTCCTGATGGTGATAAGGCTGACTGTCAGGACAGGCTCTGCATTCACTCCTCGACTATAGCAAGAGCTAGATCAAGCCCATACAGACTAATAAAACAAATGACATTGTTGGCATTAACAAGTGCAACTCTAAAAGAGGCAATTGATTTCTGTCTCACTATGCCTACCAGGACTTGCCTTGATTTACAGAGGTGGCTGGGATTTTCCCATTAGTTTTCAGGATATTACAATTTTTTTGTTCTCCCAAATTACAACTGGGAGAGAATAAAAAGCACAAATTTGAGGCATATGGCCGAACCCTAAGGGAAGGTGTTTGACAGGCTGCAGTGTTAACAACACCCCCATGGCCAGACGCATGCCAGACGGTCACAGATGTGACCCGCTGCCATCTGGGTCAGCATAAGCTTGCCCTGCCTTCCTCTGCCTTGTTTCTGTTGCCTCACTGCGCTTCCCGCATGGCATTTTCAGCCTTCTTTTATCTCATTCCACTCATGGACCTGACTGCGTGGCTCAAACGAAACCTTGTTAACTTTGCTGGGGTTCATAGTGATTCAAGTTATGAGATGAGATGGCCCGGGACAGACTGCCACCAGTACAAGGCTGATCCAGGTTATCTTCATCTTGAGGTTGAGGAGCCAGCTGGGCCATCTGTCTTGCACCACTCGCAAGCCTGACACTCACTGTCCCACTCCCCTTCCCTCATTTTTCTGGCTATCTATTTTTCTCGTTACCCTTATCAAGAGAAGAACATAACCAACCTGGCATACCAGCCTGATGTACTTAGCAGATTGTGGTGTGACTCAGTACAGAACTCTTCCTATGTTTTCACATATAAACACGGTCAGTGGACAAGACGACAGTGAAAAGAGTACGCGATGCATCACGGAGATTGCAAAACCCTAAGGAGTCAACAGATTGGAAGGTCCCTTGCAGAACAGGTCCCCATTCCCCACCGAAATGCCCTAGTCCTTTTTTGATTTCTACAGTCTTAAGTTTGCAAACCCTCTGAGATTCATTCGGTTATGCACAGGAATATCCGTATTATTAAAACTCCTGCAAAGGCATATTCTATCAGCAATATTTTGGCAACCATCCTGAAGGCTGCCACGTATTTGATGACCAGTGTAAATTACACCACTAATTAAGCTGGGGCAAATATTTTGAAAGTGGTCTATAGGCAGAAACACATTCATATTAACCATCCAATGAAGGGTATTATACATATTATACACAGATATAGCTGACCCAGGGGGTGGAGTGACAAAAACTACCCAGGTGCTAGAACTATGATATTTAAGATTCACTGTCTTATTTCACCAAAATTATATAGCCTTTGGTAGAATGCTTGGCCAAAAGGTGGCCCAATGGAAAACCAGAAAGAATTCTGTGCTGCCCTTCACTGGACAGAATCTTTACCTAAAATTTCATTTGATTTGTCCTGCAAACGTGCCTCAGGTTTGCACTGTTCTATAGTGCCTCTCTGGATATCCCGGGAGCTGAGGTGGCTGGTGCATCGCATACTGCATCGTGTAAGGTGTTGCCTACTCATAGTTTGCATATTATTGCAAGTTTGTTTTTCAGCTGACTGAAAAAAACATTGATAGAGTCTCACTGATAAAAAAGCTTTAGAACGTACATGGAGAAAAATGTCTTGTTACTGCAAATAGTCTTGATGACATTTATTCTAAAAGGCTCTGTCTTGCTAAGATTCATGTGGATAAAAACCTCACATTCAGTTTCTGAATTAATTTTAACAAGGTCCAAATGCAGTATACGCCTGCAGTGAAACCGTCAAGTGCTTGGCTTGTAGTAAGTAAACTGCTGCAAGTAGCAGTATGGCTACTGAGAGAGTTACTTCACTTCTCCTGGTACAACTGAAGTAAAAATTAACTTATGAAAAAGATGTTAGGATTAGTCAGTTTTTTCTTTGGCAAAGCTATGCAGGATTGGCCTCAAAAATTAACTCGTTTGTTAAATTCCAAGTATATGCAAATAAGTATTTTATCTTATTTGAGAAAAGGATTCAGTTATGAACACTTACGTGATCATAAAGATGTTTGGGAGACAGTTAATCCTCAAAAATATCTAACATGTCGTATATTATTTCAATGTATGAGCTAGATGTATGCAATACATCATATTAAATATCTCCTCTGAATAAAGAAACACCAAAGGAAATCCTACACTCATTTCATTAAAAAATATCCTCTGTGTCTGTCATAAAACCCAGTCTCTGAGAGCTACTTCCATAGTTGTTCCGTGCTGAAGCAGTGTCACAAAACAACTTTCCGTACTCAAGCACGGGTTAACACTTGCTTGACTGAACACGTTGAACCTGTCCTCCTTTGTCTGCAATGCTTCTCAAGGGAACGCGAGCCCTGTTCCCTCGCCTGTGTGAGCCCATGACCCGAGGTCAGGCATGCGAAGGACTGCCCAGAGTTTAAAGATGAAGAATTTAGTTAGGGGTGGTTGCATCCCGCGTCTCGTTGGAATGGGTTGAGTCCTATCCCACACCACAAGATGACGGGGGCACGCTCCAACTGTGCTGTGTGACAGGCACAGGCCTCAGGCGCCGACTGCAGACGGGGAGAATCACATGCTTCTTGCCTTGCACAGTGCCACAGGCTTTCTCCAGCTCCCCGTATCTGGTATGTGGGGCCACAGAACTGGAGAGACCCTGAAGCGCTGGGGTTTGTGGTCCAGTCCAAGAGTGTGGAAAAAACTGCCCGGGAACTAAGAATCCTCACAATTCTCACTATGATCCATTCTCTGCCACTTTGATGTTGCTGTCTCTTACATGGATGTTGTTATATTTCATGTGTATTAAAAACAAACAAACATGAAACAGGACACTCTTCTGCACAGTTTTCCCTGTTAGAAGGGAATGAGCACAAAACCCCTACAGCGCATACTAGCCACGCTGCTTATGCAATTAACTCTCCAATAGCTAGGGTACATCCACTAGCTCAGCTGGAAACTAGGAGAGATAAGCCATGTTATATTTTCTGTTTTGCAAGCATTATCTCCAGCAAAACAACCACCAGGAACACAAATACAGTCTAACAGACTGAAGCCTTCATAGGCCTACTACCCTTCCACAGACAGAGTAATGCTTAAATGCCGTATTCCAATATTATAGGATATATGCCCAGGAATGTATTCTAAACTAGCATCTACAATAGGTTCTGTCAAGGGCTTCCTATGGCCAGTGGTAACTGTCCCCCTGAACTGAGCCCAGGGTGAAAGTGCTGGGACAACCGTACTTGAGCTTCCGTCTGCTGCGGAACAAGCCCCGCTGTACTGAGTACTGCAGAGCTTTTACTGCCTCTCTAAGAAGCGAATTGTGGAGCAGCACAAGGAACGAGAGTGTTGAGATCTCACGTACTCTGTTTGCACCTGAGAATCACTAGGTGCGTGTTCATAAATAGCTAATGCGGCAGAGCAGCCCAGCGTGGTCTTACTTTCACTACTGAATTGCTCTGAGATCTTTCAGTCTCTCATTTGGTCCTTCTGTAGCTTGGGGAATAACACTAACCTGCTCCACTGAGGCACTGAGATCTGCAACCATAACGATGAACTGCTCTATAGGAGATGCTACGGAAAGACAAAGGTGTATTATTGCAAAATTTTGTGGGTTAGCTACTTTGCTAGTAGCACTGCATTGCACCCAGAGCCCGTTTGGCTCCTCAGAATGAAATGAGAGTAGGGGGAGAGGAAATCAGGTCAGAGTTTTTGGCAGACCTATTCAAGGTAAACATAATCCAGCTGATTCATTATGTGCTGCAATCCTTGCTGGCAAAGACTCTGAAGTAAAGTAGCCTCCAGCCCTATTGCAACTCAGCCTCTGTGTGTGGGTGTTGATGCTGCACATTAGGGAAGGGTGTCACTGGTGGATAAACTTAAGGGGGTGAGGGCTGGATAAGGGACACAAGGACTTTGCGCGAGTGTGCAGTGTCAGCCTAGTGTTCCCTGCTGATCTAAAAATGTTGCTCCTACCTCCTACAAGACAAGGAGGAAACCTTCTGAGAAGACCCTTCTGATGACTAACTCAATCTCTGTTTCATGAATCATTGGCATTGGGATGTCCTTGTGGCATAATCAGAGCTCTGGTTATTATATTCATTGATGATAAAACAAGTAAATCTTAATGAGTTGTGGGAAAGGAGACAATAGGGCCCTCTGCCAGGTCTCATTCACCTTGACAACACGCCTACGGCCCAAGTACAAAGATCGCTATTGTTTATCCTCAGTATTTGTGAAGGGGCCAGACAGTTCTTCTCATTTCACTCCATCTGATGGTACTCTCTTTATCTCTGCCTTAGCATTTCCAAGGCACCTATCACCGTGGTATCTAAGCACCTCAGCCTTAGTCCGAGGTTAAATTTATGGTAAATAAACCACTTGGATGGCCTTTGAAGGTGAGAAACTGATATATAGTTAAATAGTGGTAAAGTATTCAATTTACATAGTGCCTCTTCTTTGACTAAGAGGACAGGCAAAGACTTTGTTGTTCATATCGTAAACAAATCCTCTGTGCATGATTCAGACTCTAAGTAACTGGGTCTGCTACCTCACTAATAAGCCAATCTACCACGCCGGTAACACATGCCCAGCATGAACTGGACTGTATTTACACTAGGGACTCTTGTCGGCCTAGCTGTCCTAGGGTTAGAACTCATCATGCTCCTGACCAGAAGAGCTACATCAGTAGCAGTATATAGAAAAGAAAACAGATGTGAGAAAAACGGACCGATTCCACCCAGCAACCTGTCCCTGTGGGTACTCGCAGTCAGAGCTGCTCACCTCATTGCAGCTCCTGCCCTTCTGCTGCTGGCTATTCTTGCAAAGCCAAACCCGGTTGTGAATGGGCCAGGAAGGCTTTCACCTGGCGCATGCTTTATCTACAGCTTTGTCGTCTACAGCTGCTTGGGAATTTTCAGTGGAAAGGATTTCTGAGCAGAAGAAAGAGATCTCTATCAAGCTGCGTTTTTGTACATATTTTTTAGGGAAGTGTTTGTTGAGAAAGGCTTCCCAGATCCCAGCTGGATTAGGAAGAGCAGCCCCTGAATAGTCAGCATTCTAGCAGCCAGACGCTTGCTCGGGGTAGGGGACAACCGAGATTGGCCCCCAGCACTTCCTCGTCCGAGAAGGCTGCCAGAATCACCAGGCTACTACTTACACTGGCACGGGTGTCTGCTACGGGTTTGGTGCGGGAAGCACGACAAGATGCGAGTTTCAGCTCGGTGTGAACACGGGAACATTCTTGAATTTCTGAGAAGTTTGTCAGGATGGCAAAACACTTCCCATTCAGATCTGGAGATAAGTGCAGAATTCAAGCAAGAAACAAAAGACAGACCGTGACATTTAGATCTCAGAGTGAGTTCCTCGGGAGAGCAGCAAGAGGAAAACATCCTTCTTGCGCTAGAACTAAATCAGATCAGTTGCTGATTAATAATGTTGAGCTGGGAGAGCATTAAAAATAGCGTCTTTTTTTGCCCCTCCGTATTGCCAGCCACAGGGAATTGCAGCTAAGTTAGGGATTGTCTGCTGTCTACCTCTTTTCAACAACTTTTTCTGTGCCCTCATGTTCTCACCCTGTTGGCTTCTTTTGCTCCTGTCAGCTGGAGCGCTGCTCCATGACAAATGGCAAGCCTTTCCTTAGGACAGAGACGGCGTCACCTCCACAGCACGCCTGTGTCTGCTGGATTCACACCCCCAGTCTCCAGCTCACGCTGCCCCGCTACAGTGACTTGATGCAAGTTTCTGACGTGCCGTTTCTGCTGCTCTGATGCACAGAGGTATGTGACAAGCGGGGAAGAACGGCAAAGTACGGCACACGCAGTAAGGCTGGCTGTCTCGGCAGGGCATATAGGATGGTGCTTTGGTAGGGAAGGTTGCGTAATCAACCAGATGCTCTTCCATCACATGGGAACTGAACAGTCTAAGATGGGAGGGGGGCTACAGCCCTGCAATTTCCTTCCTCTTTCCCTTAAGAAGTCCATCACTAGGCCAGACTGCTTAAGGTCATTTCACAAATGGGAAGACTTTCTTCCCACTGTATCCTTGTGCAAAGAATCATCTCAATCATGTTCTTTTTACATACTGAAAACAATTATTTACTGATAGAAGGCGCTCAGGAAGTAGGAGCTTAACAAAAGGTCTGAGTAAAAGGAACAAGGCTAACATGGAGACAAATACATATTGCCCCTGCTTGCTCACTTCTCATAGAAGCAATACCCTCAACTCTCTTTTCCCTGGCGTTGAAATAAATTAAGCAGCTCAGGTAAGATTACATAGCTACACAACTTTCATAAGTGACAGGAGAATCAGATCCATTGTGTAAGCCAGAAAATAATTTTAGTGCTCTCCCATGGAGCAAAATGACTTTCTGGCTCCTATCTAGCTCCTTTCAGCGACAGGCAGCAAGAGAACACAGCAACCCATAGCAGCCTTTCAGCTCTCCAAAAGCTTCCTTACTGACTCGTTACTTACACAGGACTCCCTCTGAAATCAGTCACCATCGTCAGTGAGTTCTACCTTAGCAATAGGTGAGTAATTAATAACAATGATACTTCCCCACCTCATCTCCTTCAATATGCTGAAGGGGTAGAAGCAATTTCTACAGGAATTCCCCCCCAGGCTACTGATTTGCTACAGATCCTCAGTGTGACCTGCAGGGTGAAGAAAAGCGGCAGCTTCAACCATAAGCCAGTCTGCTTTCCGCCAACTTGTGCCAAATAGACTTAAAAATTAGTTTTGTGGACACTCACACTGTCACACAGTATTTTCTACCTTCTGGAAGAAAAGTAGCATGAATTCAAATATTTTGAGGACCTTAGTTAGCTTTCCAAGAAGCTGCTGGGCCCTTGGAGAAATCCAGCCGTTGGCATCCCTGGAAGAGCTGGAAGGCACCGGCCGTTCTGACACCCCGTAACAATCACAGAAGTCTCAGAGTGAGAGGGGGCTGCTTGGACAAAGTGGCCTCCAACTGCAAGTGTTGAACACTGGAAATCTGGATCCCGCCTGCTTTGAAATGTGGACGATGGGTACTTAACTACACCCGTCCGCTGGGGAGAGCCACGGAGCATTAGCGACAGCAAGGCTTTTCTGGCCAAGGTAAGAAAATGTCCACCTAAGCCAGAGTAAAAGACCAACAAAGAAGATGAGGACCCTGAAAAACACCACGAGCTAGTGAAACCATGCAAACAGCTCACATAACGCTCCCAGAGCATACAGCAAAGATCAGAACGGACCTAGGTCATTTCTGCTAGGGGAGGACACAGTCGTCAGCGGGGAACTCAAATCACATCAGAGGTAATCGAGCCATTGAGAGTGCGATGCTGTTTGCTCCGCCGGGACAGAGGAGCATATCGTGAAGTTCAAAACTCATCACTGCTTTCCAGGGAAACGGTCAATGTCTGAACAGGCAATAGGGATGGAATTCAGTTCTCACTTCTGAGGGGAGCTGGGACAGAGGCATATCCTACAGAAAGGTTAGCTTGCTGTGTCCACGGATCGAGACTTCATTCCTGAAGTCTTCTCTTGCCAAATAAATTCACCAGACTACGTAAAAATCCCGAGTTGAGCACTTGCCAGTTTGTGCATGCAGCTGTAGATACGCAGTGTGTAATTACATTTGCCATCAGGGTAATTGTGCATGCAAAATTGTACAATAAGTATTTTGTTCACATGGTCATGCTTTTAACTTTCCTTTTTTTTTTTTTTTTTCAAGAATCAGGCACTGTTTGAACAAATACTCAGATAAACCAGTTAAAATTATTAAATATTATTTTGACTTGCTTTAATTATAAAGTCACAAGTGAACCACAATACCGTGCACTTAAATGACACAAAGAGAGACACACCACATCACTGCTATGTCATTAGGATGTTTGTACAGTTTTTAATTTGCTGCAGAAAGATGGATGCCTTAGACGGAAGCTAATCTGTTACACGTTGTCTGGAATCTAAAGCCAATTAAACACTGATCGTAGTTACTATGCAGTCCGTGGCAATTAACTCGCTATTTTTGAGGATTCATTTAATTTTACAGTTGGGGAAACCAAGGAAGAAGCCCTTGTGACAGAGAAATCACGGCTATTTCACAAAAAGTCCAAAACCATACAGACCTACGCTCGTAATACAAAGTAATGCTGTATTCTTACATAAAAGATAGCCCAATACAGACAGATTCAGCAGATCAACTGAAGTTCAGTGATTAATTTCTCAAATAGAAGAATTCCCAGCTCCAATAAGAAACTGCAAGACTGGACAAGGATATCATTACGTGGCAAACCTGGACTCTCGACATATGTCCCATAACCCGATGCTACGAGCGGACCTCCAAAGCAGGCCAGGCTAAACAGTAGAATTGTGTAAACTCTGTTACCTGCACTGGCCCTAGGTGATACCACCGCTAAAAGCAAACATCATCAGGAAACAATATACCATGGCTCTGCATCTGTGAACAGAAGATACCACTGAGCACCCACAACAAGGCAGTGTCACCATACAAGAGCAACCAACGCCATGAGATGCAACAGTGCTGAGCACAGCACCCATTAGATGTGGCCAGGACATAATAACTGGATACTCCAGTACACAGCACAGTGCAGATAATAATCGGAGTATTATTTCATAAATACACGCACATCTATATACAAACACAGAGTATTGTCTCAAGGGAAGAACAGCTTTGCTAGGCAGAGAGAAGTGTTTTTCTTTGAAAATTAAATGTTGTATTTATAAGATTCTTAGAGGCATTAAACCAACCAGACACCTAAAAGGGGAAATGTCAACAACAACAGGAGGGGGAAATTAAATTTAAGCATTGCAGTTAGGCAATCAGTTCTATCGCTGAGATGGTCTAGGTGAATCATAGGCCTGTTTAAAAGCATAACTTCAGATATCCCTATCAACCCTCTTTAGAGCTCAATCACTGTAACTGCTGCGCCCAAGGAGTCTGAGATCTTTCCATATATGCATCCCGTTTGTCACAGGCAAGAAGAAGAGGCACCCTGGCCAAATGTCTGCTTGCCCAATGCTAGGGAGCTCCCGGCTGCTTTCAGCTCTTGGGCTGCTACTGCACCTCTGTGTTTAAGCCAATAAAATCTAATAAACTCACCATAAGTGAGGCAGAAAAGATACAGCCTTATCTTAACATCTGAGGTATAACTGTATCCAAAGGACATGTTGCATTTAGAGCAGATTAAGGAATGCCAGTGTGGGTGGAATCAAACCTGCCACCTTCCACTTTTGCAGAGTTTGATGTAAATGCAGGTAAGGTTTCAACAAAGCAAGTGAGGCAAAAACTCACTGTTGCATTAGAGAACTGTAGTTATCCTGCTCCGATCAGTAGCTCGGATTTGCATAAGCTTTTCACTTCACATTATTATTATTTTGCCACTGCTCTGTAGAAGATGAAACAGCATTCCCTGTTACGGAAAGGCCCCATCCGCAGGTGGGCAGGCGCCTCCGTACACGCAGGGAGCACATATACACCAAACCAGCTTCCTGCACACTCACCTGTATGACACACAACTCCCACCAAACGCTGGCTTACAGAGTCGCACACCAACATACAGGTACACCCACACTTATTCAGAGTGGATGCACACCAACATACGCATCGTGCTTGTTTATGCACGTACCTGTATAAACACACTTGCGTGCAAGCTTAGACACGCAGCGTTCTCAGAAAGGCACGTGGGTACGCACACGTATGTGCTTACATGGATACGAGTACACACCCGTGACTTGCTCCAGGCAGCACCACCAGCCTGTGGCAGAGCCAAAGAAAAAGGATTGCAAGGCCAGGAGTTGTCCCCGCAGCTGAAATGACCAGGCCTGCCCTGCGGTCCGTCCCTCCAGAGAGGGCGGGTGTCTCTGCGTAGGCACTCGCGCTCGGTTAGACACAAACACCAGCACCGGCTCGAGCCCTGCAAACACAGCCTCACTTATCCCATTATGCACTTTTCCGCGGTAACATGTACATGCCCTGCTGCCACTCCTCTCTTCTCCTAATCCTTTATTTGCACACAGCTCTCCGTATCAATCTGTTCAATTTTCCAAATAATGCATATTCACTTTTGTTTACAGCTGGGACACGGGGCTTCGTTGAGTCAGTCTCTAAAACCATCTTGGCAAAGCCAGTCCTGTCTTGTTTGTTTGTTTTTGCAGTGACTGAGTGTGTAAGGAATATGGAGGGTGTAGGCGGCTCTACATGTCCCTTCACCTCTTGTGGGTTTTGGCGCATTCCTTTCATAAATACTCTCTTTCAAATGCAGGGGACAGGATGCTTTGTTTATATAACCCCTGCTTTTCGCTGGGGCTCAAACCATCCCCACTCACCTCTCTCCAGGCGGCTCTTTTGAGGAGGCCCCTGCTTCCTAGTTACCTGCGACATGGACTCTGGGCGCAGCTTGGAGCCTTTCTGGAAAAGGACCTAACCTCAGTCAGAGCTAACTTCAGAAAGACCTACTTTAAGCTGGAATGTGACAGTTTAGCACCTAATTTTCTCCAAGTTTCTCTTCACCTCAGCTGGCCCTCAGTCTGGGTGGACGGTTTAGGAAATGGAAGCTTCCCAGGAACAGCTCTGAGTGCTGATTCTCGTGAGCCGCAGACGGTTTCTGTGAAACCGTGCTGCTCTGACTGCTGGGAGCCTATACAAGCTGTAAGGAGCAAGAAGTAAGAATAAGGAAGGATGTGTTACACACAGAATACTGCATTAGTTAAAAAGGCGTTATCTACAGAAAGAAGTTGAAATGCTTCAGCTGACCCCTGCAGTGATACCACTTTTCCTCTTCTCCTCCTCCTCCAAGACATGGATATAATCCCACCCGTACTCTGAAAGAGCTGTTCCCCGTGCCATTAGCCGTATGAGTTATTTTAGTACAACCACGGCACTTGGCATTTGCACACCCATACAGCTATCTCTACATAAAGACTCGTATCCAAACCCAGGAACACTGCTGAATTAGAGCAGGTGCTCTGCAAAGACCAGGCCGACATGAACTTGCCACGATAATGGCACCTCTACACCAGCCTAATGAGAGTGACCCTTGCTTTAGCTGTGTGACTTCTAAGTTAAAGTGATACCAACAATCCCTGTTTTAATTCCTTTCCTCCCTCTTCATGTCTTCTAGGTGTTCCTTTAGCTAAAGTAGTGGGCTGAACAAGCAGAAACAGCAGCAGTAAATGGCAAGAGCAAGGTGCCAGAGCAAGGTGCCACCCCGCTGTGTCGCCCACAGCAGACGGTTCTCTTGCATGCTCTTGTTACTGGCCTGTACGCTATAAAAAGCCTCTGTTGGTACTGCTGTGCACACATGATCATAACACAGCATTTGCTAGCATTCAGTAATTTATCATGAATGTTTCATAATACTGAGTGGGAAGAAAAAACATGAAATAGTTCTAGGGATTTTTCTAGTACCACACTGCCAGGAAGATCTGTTTCCCATAGCTAAATTATAGACACAAAACAACCACTAACTTAACCACTTGGAGGGAAGTGAGTACACAGCTAGCCATGCCAAGGAGAAGACACCAGTTTGAACGTTGCCTGTCAAACACAGCAACAGACAACAAGACAGTTTTCATAGGTTTCACTGATTGCAAAACCAGTGTCTATCCAGCATAGACTCAGGGCATTTCTGCAAACAGCCAGTGGAGCTTTTGATTAAAAAAAAAAAAAGAGAGAAAGAGAGAAATGGGAAAACAATTATGCAATTAAAGAAACAGTAAGATAAAACAAAAGGCCAAAATTCTAGAAAGACACATACATTTAAAGCTAAAAGTTAGCCTTTTTAGTCAATAAACATTGCTTTAACATCCGTTCTGGGATTATGTACCTCACACCCCCCTAGAATGCCTATACTCTTGCTCCTGCAGAGCTTATAGAACTTCTCAAAGGCACATCATCTGCATTTGCAGTCAGAAGCAAGGAGGCCAAAGCAAGTCGGCACGATCCGTTCAAGTCCACGCAGACACTAGTGACCAAGGAAGCAGGAATACCAAAATCCCCTGTGTCGGCTCCATTCGCTACATATGGAGCAGCAGTGCATTTGCAGGCTAAATCGTCTTTATTTGCTGCATCTTCTAAGACACTCACATTTCATTTTTATTCCCTAACTCAGCGACAAGTTGGAATTGCCAGATGGTCTGCTGTCCAAATAACATGAGCCCACCTGAAGTCCATCATCAGGTGAGTTCGGCTCATAGACTTCATCTAAAAACAAAAAGCACCAATTCTCTGTGTACACAATTCTTCACCGAGGAACAGCAGACAAACTGAATAAGAAGTGATTTCCACTGCGTATTCATACTGTGAGTGTGATACGGGCAGAGCGGAAAGCAGCAGCACCACGGTGATGTGGAGGGCAGCATCTTCTACTCTCTGCACCAGACCAATCTTCAGCGTTTAAGATCTCTCCTTCTAAACCAGGTATCAACAGCATATTTTACCGAAATAACTACTTGCTTACAAATAGCACACTAAGAAGTACCTTAGCCAGAAAGAAAAAAAAAATTGGTCTTTCCAGGTAGAGGAGAGACAGGTGGGTTAAAGTCCTTTAGAGTGTGTGATCGCTGCTTTTGCAATAACAGATTTTCCTAGTGAAGTCTGCTGAACTCCTAGACCAGTTAAGGAAATTTTCCCAATTATTACTTTTTCTGAATAAAAACTCCCCAGGGCTTTATACACTTAAGACCTAGTCCCACTTGTTTATTCACACCTGAAGTGCAGCAGGATTATGTACATGACCCAGCTGAGTCACGTTTGGCCTTAGCCTCTTTTGTTATCAGGATGTCCCCTACCAGTTCCAAGAAAAGGGTCCCAGAACCAGGAATTAGTTAATTCCATAATCTATGAAAGAAATTGCTAAGAAACTGTTTGACTCTAAATTCTCATTTTCAGTCTTCCCCCTTTGATTGCTCCTCACTCTCCTCGTAAATGGATTGTTGACATGCATCCATGTCCACTTTCATTAATGCATTTAATTTGCAAGCCTCACACATATTCCAGCTTAACCATACCTGCATAGTCTTTAAATAATATGCTTAGTGCAATAACACAATCAGATTAAAACCAATAATTGGATTGCAGAGGTTTTAGGCAACCCTGGGGTCAGTGGGAAGGGATGACAAGATTGTTGTGCCATCTGTTTCAGCTGGCCAGATTTGCCTTGGCATGTATTCTTTTATTACTATTGCACATCTTTCTGGAGGGCAGGAGAGGGAGACGATCTGCTGTTGGAGCTTTCTTTTTTGCCAGGGCTGCATCTGACATAAGGGCCTTGTTTCAACTGTTGTAGCTGGCATTCAGTCTCTGGTTAAGCACATCTTCAACCGGAAAGAAGCACCAGAAGGAGTCTGAGTCTCTTCTGATCGAAGTAGTTCTACAGCACCTTCCAGGTGCCGAGAGCAGTCTACTGTAATTACAAACATTAACAATTACCAATTTTAGCAACTGCAAACCTATAGATCTTTTTAGCTCTTCTTTTTTTCATAAGAGCTTTTAACTAAGTCTTACATCCCCACACAGCTGCAATAGCCGAACCCTTCAGGAACTCACTTCTGCACTCCAAAAAAGTCTTACAATAAGTGAAATCACTTTCTTCCATATCTGCAAAGTACAGCTACATGGTTTAAGACAAAACCCTATTTCCATCTTTCTTTCTGTGCTCATCACATCTCTCATACAAACATTCCAATGAGTACAAAACAGAGGAGCTATGACCACAAGAAAAAGGCTGATTTGCACAGTGATACTAAGCAGCTTTAAAAATCTGCTTCAACTTTGGATTCTTTGAGTCCTGGCTGGTTATTTGCACTGTTGTCCCCTGCCTGTATTTTTTGACCTTCTGACATACAGTTACTGCAGTCTGTTGCATGTGTCCCCAAGCAGAAAGCAGATTGGATAGAGATTAGATAACATCGTGGTGTATGGGTTGGGTACTTCTTTTTTTCTTACCAGTTTCCTGTTGATAGAATCACACTGATAAGGAGTTTAGTTGGTAGTTGAAGTATGAAACGGCAAAAGGCTGCCTTTTAAAAGACGTGTTCCAACTGGGATGTAGATGTGGCCAACAGATAGTTTGGTCCGTAGCTGTGCTCCGGTGCTTAGACCCATCAATCTGAATATTACACAGGAGCAACGAGGAATTAAGGGGGATCAGTGGGGGTGCACAGCACAAGGTTAAGCGTTTTCAAACCTGTTTACAAACATGGTTAGAGAAACACCGCAGAAACAGAGGAAGCTATCTGAGATATTACTTCACTCTGGCTACATCTTACCACTTTGTTTCTGAAAGCTATTGCTCCACAGTCCTTTAAGGGAAGATGAGTTAGCAGAACAGCGTGCGTTTGTCTCATCTGCTTCAGTACGAAGTCATCCAGGTTGCCTCCAACTATCACAAACAGATTAAGGTAAGGCAGCTGACTTTGCCCCAAGTGATGTGCAGCAATGCCACAGACAGTCCTGCCAGCTGAGTTCCAGATACATGAGCTTTGGCAGCGACGTGGGAACAAACAGCTCGTGGGCAGCGATGTTTCACATTTCCACAGTTCCACCTGCCATGACCATGCGCGGATCCAAAGCCCATAACGCTAACATGAGACCCTAGTGAGAGCTGGGTTGGAATAAACCTTGGAACAAACCAACTGATCACCTACACGTTGGTTTGGAGGCTTTTAATTTTAAATATCTGGACTTGGTTGAAGAGCTACTGGCTCTACAGAATCTGAAGGCCCATCTTTATCTTCCAGTACCTGCAAGAAAAATGAAGAACTAGCCAATGCCCTTGCCGTTAGTGGTTTGTTGGCCTCACAGCATTTTTCAGTTGTAACGATGGAGGCTGTGGTTTCACATTCAGTGGCACAGGCAGCCCTGGCCCTCCCCGCTCACCACGCTGCTGGCACAGCTGTTTGTGCAG
>VZTV01008325.1:6868-29492 GCA_013400875.1 Anhinga rufa
CATCAGCTCCCAGTGACAAAGACATTTGCCTTTAGGTGTTGCTGGAGTGGATCCCCAGGCTGTACACATGGCTACGTGTCCCCTGCCCAGCCCCAGGCATTTGGAAAAGCTCAGTCCAGCGCGAGACCTACAGATTAAATTGCAAGTTGTGAAATTCCCCAGGCAAAGTTGTATATTTCTCTTTATATGTGTATATATACACATATATATAAACCAATAATGTCTATATATGGCACATAGCCTGACAGTATTGCAGTGCTAATGCTATATATATAATTAATTGCTACATATAATTTAATATATTCTGTTAAGATATTAATTATATTAATAGTTTCATTGCACTATTATATAAAAGTATTATGTATTCTCTATCTTCTATATATAGCATAGCAGTGCTAATGCTTCCACAACCAAGCGCTGTTTTGGTGCCTAGACTGAGGTTCTGCCAAAGGTTAATATTAGGGGGAGGGAGGTGTTAGTGTGGGGGGGGCTTCCTTCCCCCCCACCCCTTCACTTCAGAGAGTGACTGAGCAGTGCTGATTCATGCTGCTGGATACGGTTGCAAAAACTTTAAAGACTGAGTCTTCAGTCAAACTAGGCTTCTGTGTTTTCATCCCCATATCAAAAAAGCGAGATGCTAATTCTTGATATAAAAAAAAAAAATCAAGAGACTGTGGTCTGGTAAAGAAGCTTAACTGACCAGAAAATTCATTCAGGAGTCCCTGATTGATACAGCAAACACCTTTCCATCTCAGCAGGTAGCATAACATGGCTTTCCGCATCAGACTGTGCGGTGTGTCCTGTTGGCACACCAAATCCCTGCTTCCTTTGCCACTGGGACAGATCTGGCTGCTGCCTCTCTCTCATGTGTCGAGTCGCAGCGGCCACCGAGGGGCAAGGATGACCAGTCCCCTCCACCTGCAGGGCAATATCACCTGAAGTGATTCGGCGGTCACCCTCTGTTTATACCCTGAAGTGATGATCTTCAAGCAGCCTTAAGCGTTCATCCGCTTGCGTCTGAGAGGATTGCTGCCCTCCTCGCAGTGCCCGTAATTACAGCAGCAGCAAAACACCTACCGCTGCGATAAACATAGCCCAAAAGCGGGCAGGGGGGTGAAGGGGAAGCGTGATATTCAGAACACCAGCTTTAATGAGAGCGTGTGAGCAGAGTCGAAGCCAGCCGTAGCTAACAAAACTCAGCTCTGTGCTAGCTGCCCATGGATGGCATTCGGAAAACAAATCCTTACGCTGCCCAGAGGCTGGAAAGGGTTTTTAACTCTGCTTTACTACTGTGCTGTGGATGTTAGCTTTGATTTGTGCCCCCATTGAATGTCTTACCTCTACTAATGACCAGATGAAAAGGATTTATTTGAGCAGGATTCATGACTCTAGATAAGAGACTCTCTGAGTTCTCTACCACCAGCCATGTCTCCATCTTTCCAGGTGATGCTGACAGAAGATCTGTCTCTGAAGACAGTGGCAGACAAACCCTATAGTAATTTCTGTGAGCTGTGACTACAGATCCTATGCCAGCCCACAGGAGAGAAAGCGTCCAAAGCCTGAAAAGTTTCTTTTTGAAACACTAATAAAAACCAGCCTGTGTCTGGTGCCTGCCTCCTCTGGTGCCTGCCTCCTCTTTGATAACAATGACTTTTTACTCTGCTTACATCAGGCAAGCGAGCAGTTCATAAACGAAGGCATTTTTGCATGTTTCTTTGGTTCAGTACAAAACACCCCGTGCTAGGGGTCCTGCACAAAGTGTACAGGATCCTCTAGGCTTGCTTTGCTTTGAGAAGCCTGTTAATAATGCATTTGTTTGACAGTGCACTGTAGGTGATTTGCAGTTTCCTCAGCTGCACTCATTCATCTTGTTTATAGCCCCTTTATTAAGGGTCATTTACCAAACAAATAAAAATTAATTTAGACTTGTTAAACTGTAGAGAACTGCCAGGACGAGACTACTACCTGAACCCTGAAGGAAGAAAAAATGAGCAGTAACGCATATTTGAAGGTCTTAACAGTCCTAGGAATAGCTCTTTCCTTCTGTAAGGAACAGTGACTTTTAATATCTGGTGGCCGGATCCTACCAGGTTAACTGGCATATATCGTGTCCTGTCCTTCTAATGGCGCTACATTTCTGGGTGACATCCCTCCCTGCTTTCTCCACCACTCCCACAGTTTTGCGTCCACCTAGATGCAGTTTCCTCAAGCCCAGCTCGTTGCTGTGTGGGGATTTCTCCGGCAGGGCAGCAGTTGTACGGTTGGCTGCACATCATTTTCTGTTTATCATCAAAGTGAAGGATGCTGGCACAGCTCAAGCTTCATTTTCATTATCTCATGGGACTGAAATTCTTGTGAGGAGCACCATGTTGGCAGGATCTGAGATGGCTTTCTCAGCCATATATGTGCTACAAAACCACTCTGATATCAGAATAACAAGCTGAAGATGGCCACCTCGGTACAGAGTCTCAGCAGAGAGAAATCCCAGCCCATCTTTGCTGTAGTGCAGCTTTGGAGAACTCCCCTGCTGAAGATGTACAGCTGGAGGTGTCTGCCTTCACTAAGGTAGAAATGGACTGTGGTTTGTCTCCACTAAACTCTTCCAGAGAGCTATTTTGGTTTGAGAAACACTTCTTTTTCTTAAAACTATACCATTGGAAAGATGTTCCAAAACACTGTTTGGGAACAGCCTGGTTCCATAGGCATTTGAAAGCCATCTCACCCTTTGAGTGGCGCAAGTGGCTCTGAGTGTGGTTTGCAAGACCCTGAGCGACATACCTCTGTACTGATCTGGGATGAACCTTTTCTTGGTGTACAAGCATAATTTAGGGAGAAGAAATTCCAGCTCTGAAAATGTTAGATAACACCCTTGTTGATCTGTTTGTTTTTCCTAAATGTTGTTGAGGGTTTTGTTAATTTTTAACGGCAGCCTTGACAAATTTGGAATATTAAAAGCAGTTACATTAGTATGTGATAATCTATGTAATATATGTACAGACGGTATCTGCCACCATAGTTGGGTACGTATGGGTACCTGTAGTTGCTAAATGATATATGACAAGATATGTCATTAAGCTATCAGGTTTGAGAAGCACATAAGAGGAGTTGCATGTTTTAAGAAAAAAAAAGTGTAATTACAATTTTTTTCTATCAATTTGTTAATGAAAAGCACACTCAGCCGCCTTAAAATGCTTTTTAAGACACACAGATGCACCTTTTACCAGTAATCCCAAGAAAAATAGTACTACTAAACGAGGTGTTATTGGGTGCAACACACCTGCAAATGCCACTTTTAGAGAAGGTAGAGGGAAACCCCTCTTCTCATGACAACTGTGTATATTGGATCTACCCTGGCTTTTAGGAAAAGGGAGAGAAATATTTTAGGCATTCCTGAGTGGGGAAAAGCTCTTTGTGTGGGGAAACCGGGCGAGGTGTCCATATCAACAGCGCAGCTTTCTCCCCCACTGCAAACCCGCAGAGTGTGCCGGCATACGGAACCTCCCATTCCCTTTGACCAGTTAACCCCCACCTTTACAGAGAGTTGCCAGGCATGGAAGTGTGATGGGCAACACAGGTGCCGGCCAGTAAGAGGGCAGATGCAATTAATGAGAACAGGGATAAAGAAAGCAGAAGGCTGCTGGTGC
This sequence comes from Anhinga rufa, assembly GCA_013400875.1. Classification (NCBI taxonomy): domain Eukaryota; kingdom Metazoa; phylum Chordata; class Aves; order Suliformes; family Anhingidae; genus Anhinga; species Anhinga rufa. The sequence continues at coordinate 10,513 of VZTV01008325.1, forward strand.
GGCAGGAAGCAGATCTGGAAAGGCAATTGAGACGAACTCATTTTTGGCCTGGAATTCCTTTTTGTGCTTTCCCCCGTTCCTGCACTCGCCTGGGGAGCGTACCTTTCGCTGCGCCAACACGTCCGTGCCCTGTGTTTGCCTGAGCATCACAGTAACGCGTTGGTGTTACCCATCCTCGTGTACTCCTCAGCAAATCACCGCTACTTATCAAAACACCCTTTTACGTGCATATTTCCTGCTTGGTTTCCTCTTTCACTTTATAGTTATTATAAGATTTTTCAGTCTTATTCATCCAGCCACTCATGACACAACTTTGAAAGGGTGCAAGAGCAAATAAGAGATATGGAAGGCTAACAGTATCTTGCAATAGAAGAAGACTTAGCGATAACAGTATCTTGCCTTTAGCAATGGAATAGCTTTTTTTTAGCTGAAGAAAAACAACTGAAAGATTAATTATTTGTTATTGTTTGTTTATTAACAAACAGTAATGCAGTAAGTGCATGGCTATGCTATAATGATGAGGCAGCTGATACTTTCCCCTCTGAGTATTTATTTTTGCTACTTTTTTTTTTCCTTTGCTCTGCTGTCCTGGGACTTGTGCTCTAAATAATTCCAAACAGGAATTTCAGCTTTGCAATACCTGGCAGCCTCCATGAAACAAAAGCCACTTGTGCTGGGATGCAGCTCTGTCCAGATGGACAGAGGTTCCCGTTAAGGGAGTTCATCCAGTGGGTGGGATTTTATTTTATTTTTTTAATAACACTGCATTGGTGATAGGGACACAATAGTGGCCTCATTCCAAAACATCCTGCTGGAGGAGACTTTTCTGGTGGGGATAAAAGGTTAATGTCTTCCCCCCGCCTTGCCTGCACGTTATTGACTATCCTTTCATTGCAGCGGATGGTAACTGGAAACGCTGCTAAAGCATCACCTTTGGTGATCTGCTCCCCTGTGTGCCATGCTTAAACGTTATTTGAATCCAATGAGCGAGTAAGAAGAGCCATTCAAGTGTGTTGTAACTCTGTCAAGATGCAGGATTTCTGTCCGAAAGGGAGCAGGTCAGAGTTGCCACCTGATTTGTTTTGTACTTTTTGGAAGGGGGAGAATATGGTTTAAAGTCAGGGAACAAACTAAAGGTTTTGGGGTTTTTTGAAGCTATGACTAAGTAACTTAAGCATAGAGGACAGCTCATTCCAGCTGGTGCTTAAGTCATCAAAGTAGGCAGAGGCAGTGTGAGGAAAGAATATTAATTATGGAAAACAGTGAGGGCTACTATTTAATTAGGTCTGTGTCAGTGTGGCCATAGGAGACATTCCTGCTCCCGGGTGCAGAAGAAAGGGCAGATCTCTGCTGCTGGAAAGGGAGATCTCGTCGTCGTTTCAGATGTGCCCATTTTCCCTGTAACGGCAGGTCTAAAGTACGTTAACCTCAGGGGTGTGCAGTGCCCTTCTGTAATGATGCCACCCGACCCGCGTGCATAAACCTCAGCATGCCGCTTGCAGCTGGGGGAGGAGGCTCTGCTTCACGTTGCAATGAGCCTTCTCGCAAAGATATCGCGGGGAGCTTGTTCAAAGGAGGCTGGCAAAACTATCGTCATTGGGCAGACCATGAAACTGAAGCACAAAGTGGTTGAACAGTTTGCCACCCAGTGTAGTAGATGAGGCTGGTGACAGAGCTGAAAGTATAATTCATCCTAGATCACAGCTTTGTTGCAAGAGAATTGGGTCTAGTTCCCATTTGTTGGGCAGCACGGGATAAGCACTAGGGGGTGAAACGGGTCAGATGGACAACCCGATTTGTGTTTTACTTAACCTTTTTTTTAGTGTCCTGCCTTCTGACTGACCCATGAGGCTACTTTAGGAGATGTAGCCGGGCTGCACAGTCCCAGTGCTGATTACACTGCATCAAGGGATGTGGCATTCCTGCCGCAGGTCCATGGCGCACCGTGGCGGGCATCAGTCTGACGGGAAATGAAATATTCCTTTTGGATGCTAGAGATTAAGCTTAAAAAAAAAAAGGCTGTTCACAAATCCCTGCTTTGTTGTCCCACACAGCCCTGCTGGGAATGTGCCTCCCACCCCGTGGGTCGCAGCAGAGAGTCTGGACTGGTGGTCAGTCACGTAGAGCCTGTGGTTTTCTAGTGGCGTCGCCGTTTTTCCCCAGCGGAGGAGCAGCAGGGCTGTGTGCAGTCAGGGAGCAGAAAGCCTGGGAAGGAGGTGTACGAACGCAGCCAGGACGGGTAGACGCGGGAAAGCCCACCACCCTGCTACCTGGAGCTCGAGGGAGGGCAGAGAGCCGGAAGGGAGATAAATGACAGTGGAGGAAGAGGAGGCTGTTCACTTGCTTCTTGGTTATTCAAGCTGGGGAATGCCTTTCAATTTGTGTCAAGTGCAAGCTGATGCTGATCCCGTTGGGACTTCGAGGGGTTGCTGAAACATGTGAGGCTAGACAGAGGAACTTGTGTGGAAGACGGAGGCTTTAGAGAAGGACCGGTCCAGCCTCGGGGCACCCAACCGCTGTTTCTGAGCCCTGGAGGAGAGCAACTGAGCTCTAGCAAACGCGGGAGATAAATGTACCTGATAAACAGCGAACCATCTGCATCCGCACAGGCTCACTCTGTTCGCGTGGTTTCTCAGTTGTTAGTCAGATATGCGCGAACATGCCATTCACACCGCAGCGAGCGTAAACCAATAAACGCGGGACCAATTTCAGCAGGATACCTAGAGGCGCAAACTGCGAGATGCTAAGTGTCGTTTAGTAGAGTCTGGCTCCAGATGTTTTTGTGAAGTATGACAAAGGAAATACGTGCCTCATAATAACTTTAATTTTCAGATGGAAAATGAGAGAAATGGGTACGCATACTAGCATGCACTAACAAGACTGCTGTTGCCTTCCTGCCCTGTGAAATACATTTTTATTGTCCCCCTCCACCCTCCCTCAGGTGACTAGTTTGATCTTGCTTACAAGTTTTAGGTTTGCTTCCAAGTTCTCAGACAGTCTCCTCTAGCTCACGGGTTAATAATTATACCTCCTCTTTAACGGTATCTTTCATGTTGAAGTTGCAAAGTATTTTGCAGCCCCGTGCCAATATCTGCTTATTCACCGGGGAGAGCGGAGGGTAACTTAAACCTGCGGAGAATCAAATGAATGGAGAAGTTGGCTCTGCGTGTAAAGAGGTCTCTTCACCTATAGCCAAAAGGGAGAGCGTGGTGGGTGCTGTGCTCTGCCAAGTCAGCTACCAGTCTCTCTTGGCAGAAGGAAGACAAAGCCTGTTTCTAATGGAAAGCATTTAAATGCTGACGAGGAGGACGAAAGCTGGAAAATGTGCCAGGGCAGCTGTGTTAATACCTTTGTCTTGACAAAAGTATTGTACAGTTCTTGATTGTAACTGACATTACTGTAATTTTATGTCATCGGTTTATTGCTCCCAGATGTAAAAAAAAATAAACCCTGATGAGTCAGGCTTACATTTGGGGTTGGACCTTTTTGCCCTACTGATTTTGAACATCAGGCTTTTTTTTTTTTTAACCCCTTCCCCTTTTTTCTCTATATAGCTACGAGACTGGAAACTCTTTTTCTGCCATTTCAAATGAGGGCTGAACTTCTCACGTAATCACTCGCCTCCTGGAGTTGAGGCTTAAAGAGAAACATTGACAGTCCATGCACTCCTGGAAAAAAAAAAAAGGGGCAAAAAATCTACCTCGTACCCAAGAGTCTGAACTCCTCATGGCATGTTTCATGAAGATTGGTACCGACACCAGGTAGAGGTGTCCCACTTCCACTTCTGAGGCTGAAGACATACATGCCTTCTAAACTGCTTCCATCTTCCTTATAGTAAGTTTTACTGTTTATTTACTTCCTAGGGCTGCTTTGCTGTTAATAGACAATCTGTCTTATGAATCCAACTCCTTCCAGCGTCAATGGAGCTGTTCCACTAGATGTGATTAGAAGCCCCACACCTTTAATTAGCAAGCTGTATTTGTAACAGTAACCCTTGCACATCACTGTAGCCGATGTTTTCCCAGCTTTGACCTTTCTGTAGGAAGGAAATTACTCCACTCACTCCGCGCTCTTCACTCCATGTTTTAATAATGGGATCTGGGAAAGGATGTAGCTCTGCAAGCGCAGAGCTAAGTGGTTAGTGCTGCTACATCTAGCAAAGCGTTGCTCAGCTCCTCGCTTTGGTGGTATAGTTCACTTATCCGACGAAGGCCTTGGGGCTATGAAGTATCTGAACAGTTATCAGGAGGATATGCAGCTGGGATATTTAGGGTAGGGAGTGCATATAACTAGGTAATGCAAGGATAAAGATGATCCAGGTATATATAAATGGTTAAAAGAATTGGAAATCTGAGAAGGCTGGACAACATACCCCTTAAATAAAAACCCAATTAACTAGCAGACCTGGTTAGCTAGTGTCCTGGAGTGCACTTCCACACTGCACTCTAACATTTTTGAAAGTTGACTTTCTGTGGTCGTTACTCAAGCTCTAGATTTCTCCCAAGTGCCATAAAGCTTCGTTTATTTAAAATGCAAGGGGAAAAAAAAAAGTAAATAAATAAATCCATGCTCTTTGGATTAGAAGATGATTGAGATGCTAAGGTAGACTCTAATCAAGCTCAGGCCTGCATGGTTTTTACTGGCACGCTTCCTCCGGGAGCTTAATAACGTACCCAGCACCAAACTTTTGCAAAGGATGAGAAGAGTCCCCTTTGCCCAGTTCCCACACTCTCCCCGGGCAGCATCCAGCCTTTTGGACAGAGCAGGCTGGTTTCCGTGCATCTGCACAAAAAGCTAAGAGCGTAATCATCGGCTTGCAGGCTCATTTGTGGGAATCAAACCAGTCCACATCAGAAAGGAAAAGCCTGGACATGGAACAGAAAGATGATCCCAGCTAATAACTGCAGGCAGGGCTGTATGGTGCTTTGGCAGTGGGGGAAGGGTTCTTGTATAACTTCGTGCTCTGGAGTGGAAAGGCAAATAGGTTTTATAATGTTAAATATTGGTGCAAGATCATTTGGGGCTGGACGGATTTAACCTACACGTGCCAGTTGACAGCCCTGTCACCAAGACGAGATTTCAAAATCTGCTTCAGACTGTGCTGCTCTTATTTTAAATACAGAAAAGCAAATCCTAATCTCAGCGAGCTCAGTCACATTGTTGGATTTCAGCTGGATCAGGACTTTTTTCTTGCAGTTTATTCTGAATATCCAGTGAGCAACGCACCTCACCAGCACATGGAAGGCTGAAGGGTTTCTCTGCAATACTGATTACCAGTTCTCTTTCCTTCCCTACCCTCAACATATCTTACAGGTTTACGTGACTACAGCTGTCACACTGATCCAAATAATACGTCTTTGTAACAACCCTGTCAACGAGACACGCTATCATCATGATGCATTGAAGGAAAACAGAGAGATTCAGTGGTTTGCTTAAAACCCGGAGTGAATCCACTGCAAAGTGGGCACCCTGTGAGTCTTGAGTGTCGGGCAGCATCCTAACCACTGACTCATGCTATTCAGCTAGATCAGCCTACAAAGAATAAATATTAGGAAACATTTCCAAAAAAATGTAAGTTATTAAATTAGAAAAGCAGATGCTCCATTGTGGGGAAGGTAAAGAAAGTGTAGTTCCAGAAAGTCACCCTCTCCAAAAAAAAGCTGCGTATTTGAGAAGTGCTTTGTGATCCCTCCTTAATGATCCCTCAGGTAGCTTCTGTTATTTGATTGACTTGTCACATCGTGGGTCTTGTTTTTATGAGGCATATTCTGAGTCTTGTTCTTAAGTTTACAGGTACAATGTAAGCAGGCCCTAGCTAATATAATGAAACTTCTCAACACTCAGCAAAACTGAACGTGTAGTTGCAGTAAGAGATGTGGTCATGCAGCGTCGTCCCTGCGTTTTGGCAGGTGTGACGCTGGGTGTTGCGCCTGAATGCAGGTATTCCGCGTACGTAGAGGCTCAGTGTTGCCTCAACATGGCCACAACATGCCCGTCCCGTATAAAATCTCCCTGGTAGGGCACAAGTGTGTTACGGGTGAAGTGCAACGTGGAGCTCAGCTAAGCAGGAAGCCCTGAGCCTGAAGCAAAGACTGTAGTGGGAATCAAAAGAGGATTGCTTGTTTGTATGGGTAATGAGAGGGCCCATCATTTTATTCCTTATTTATAGAAAGGATATAAACTCTCATTCGTTGCAGCATGAGGCAGCTGCCAGCACGTGGAGATTAAAAAGGAACTGGTTTTGTTTTTTTTTTCAAGATGTGGATGTTCCCATAAGAATATGAAAAGAGATTTTTGTTGGTTTTGTGTGTGTGTGTGGTGATCTTTTGTGTGTGAAGAACGCAACATTGTGGTGTCTTCTCCTTAATGATGTGGTACTGGGCATTTTGTGCCAGGAGGTTACATTAGAAGACCCTCTCCCACTTTGCAGTTCTCCCGTGATTTCTGTGACTTACTCTGAGTTGCAAGGGAAGTTACGTGCTAATTTTTTGAAGTCTGGCAAATATCTTGGGAATTTTTGTTGCCTCATATAATTGCCCACTCAGCTCAGTGTGGGAGGCAGGTCCCTTCATTTCAGCCCCTCTCCATCTTTCCTCTAATCTCGTTGTCCACACCGTTACTCATCCTGAATGTTTAGTGGCCGCTCAGAAGCTGGCAGTGCTTCACCTGTGACTCACACCTCAGTCACTTGGCCAGAACCGAAGCTGTCCCAGGGGCTGTGGAAAGGACAGACAGCCCTGGGAGAATGAGTAAACCCCCTCGGCTGAACTTTCTCCCTTGTGACTGGTGTGATATGTACTTACAGGCTGGCTTTATGGAAGCCACAGGCGTAACAGAGGAAAAAAAAAACAAACAAAAAAAAACCAACCAAAAAAAAAATCAAAAAAAACCCCAAACCTCATGAAAGTGCCTATGAATCAAAGTTGCTGAGCTACTTTACTTACCTTGAGCCTGAGCCCACAGACAGAGATCTGCCAGTTTAACTCAAGAGGAATTGCAGTTGTCCTCCGTGTGTTGCTCAGGGCACTGAGACCTGCCTGTAACGACCGTCGTGTTGCAGAACGGCGCGTGCTCGCAAGACTCGTGGGCAAATTCCTGTGTGGTCCAATGCATCGCGACCGAGCGGGGAAAGCCTGCTGTCGGTAAAACCCAGGAACAGCAGAAGAGCCATGTGGGATGTTTCCTGAAAGGGTTTGGAGGAGTTTTGTCACTTAAGAGTTGCTCCGTCAAGGCATCTTTCTTTAAAATGAGCAAGGTCTCAACTCGTGGACCATGGCGTATGTCGTGGCAGTTTACTGGCCTGTCACCGAGGTTTTGAGCTATCATGTTTTCTGCATCTGTTCTTCTAAATATCTACAAATGCCCTCTGGCTGCAGGGATAGCTGACAGTTTTTACAGTGTCTGTAGTGACTAGAAAGAAGAGCTATGAAGTGCTGTTGTAGAAATATAATTTCTTGTAGAGACTGTGTATTCTTCTTGTTTTCCTAAATCATTTAAAAAAAAAAAAGCATAGCTTGCTTTTTGAGTATAGAGAATGTTTGGCAGAAGTTGAATGGCAATGTAGGGGTAAAGGTCAAGGTTATATAAACCATTTAACTTACTGCATTACTGAAGGAAAACAAGTGAATAATTATTAAACATAATGAAAATAAACAACCCTCAATACATATACAGAGGATTAAAAGTGGGTCTCATCTTAACAAATCAGGGTTCTTTACTCCAAAGTAAATTATTGAGGATATGAGCCTGGGTGTAGTATGAGACCGGTACTCTTAGGAGTAGATGTTCTTACAGATTAGTAATTGACTAAAGACTGGGAGTTCCTCCGCTTGATTCTTTCTTCCACCAGTGAATTTTTCTGTGATATTGAACAGGCACTTAGATCCAGGGTGTTTAAGTGTCTCTACGCGGATGCAGCCCAAACACAGAGCAAGAGGCAACCCTCACTCTGAAGAACTTGCAGTCTGCCCGCTTAGCACCTTTCATAGCACAGTGGGGGCTCAGAAGTGAGACAGAGAGGGGTCTGGTCTAATGCTGAAGTCTCTCAATACACTTAATGTGTTTGCAGGCAGAAAGTAATTGAGAGTAAAGCCCATCAACCACAGCTGCTTACCTACAAAACGATCCGGGAGCTCTGTTTCCTTTGTTTTGTATAATCGTCTAATAGTTTGAGCATTTACTGAAGAATGGAGCTACATGCATCACTTCCTATGACAGGGCAAAGGGATTTAGCCCTGCTTCCCACGGATCCTAAAAGAACGCCCTAAGCTCCAGGTTGCTTTTGGCCAACGTACAGTGAGGGATGTAAATAGTGGGCTGGAAGGAGAGGGAAATAAACAACAACCATAGGTGCGAAGAAATGTGGTGCTTGCTGTGTGGAACCGTTCTCCTTCAACGCTGGACTACCTATGATAAAACAAGTTAAACACGTATGACTGTAGGAGGAACGACAGTTTAGACCAGGTTCCCTAGGACTGTGCTCCAGCTAGGTGCTCTCGCTGCCAGGCTAGCATCAGTCTCCCTTTTAGCTCAGTCTCCCTTGCCCCGCAGCTCCAGCCAGCTACACAACAGCCTCATTTCGTCCCACAGGCTAAAGAGGGACTGTTGAGTGGGTAAGCAGGTGAATGCACCTGCCTAGGAAATGAGGGAGTGGTTTGAATCTGTAGCAGAAGGAGCAGAATCTGGGTCCTCTGTTGGGTACTCTAACCACTAGGATCTTACAAGTAACATTGAGTGACTTGCTGCTCGGCTGGACGCTTACCAAGATGGACTTCATGCATCAGGGTCGTATGGAGGATCCTGCATGCCAGAGAGAAGACAATCCTGACCTATCTTCAGAGTCTTTTAGTAACCAGCTCCCAGGTCATACTGTGAGCTTCCTGGACCACCAACAATCTTCTCTGACTCTTTACTGTCTCTGCATTGAATTTAATGGCAGTGATTGGGGCAGGAACATAGCTGCATGTCAGGGGCAACTACGCTGCCAGCCTTGCTGCCAGCCTTTGCTTTCTCTGTAGTGACTCAGTAAAAGCCTGGCTTTATGAAATTCCCTTCCTCCATTTAATCCTCCACAAATAAATCTTTCAACTTTGTATTTCAGATGGCTTGGCAAGACCACTTTCTTCTGGAAAAGTGGTAAAAAGGTTTATTTTTTTTTTTTAATCCCTATTTCACGGTGCCAGGACGACGAGTGAGCACGTAGATTCACGTCCTTCAATCAGCATAAGAAAAATGCATTTCCTACTGATGTAAACCTTTGCTCAGTTTCACAAGCCCATACATGCAAGCGGTGATTAATTCTCTTTGTCAAGGTTGCAGTTTTCACAGGTTATTATAGTTCTAGCGTGGCCAGCATAGAATTAACTTCCATAGCCTCTGGCTTTAATTCAGACATAAAAGGGATTAATATGAAGGAAAAATCTACCAGATATATCACCCCATTTGCCTTCCCAGCTACTGCTGCATCTGTAAGGAGTAATTAATAATAAACCAGACTGGAGCTGATGAGACCAGGTATCATATAGAGGATTGTACTGCTTTATGTGAAAGGATGTGCCGTCTAGTTCAGGAAGCTTTATGAAATAAGATTCTCATGGACTTATGATCTCAGATCAATATTTCATATTACTTAGATTTTAATTTGCTGGAAAATTATTTCCTTTGCTCTCAATCTCTTTTCAGTGGGCTAATACAGTATATTAGGAAGAAATTCTGCCAGTGTTAGCTTGTAGAGTCTCGCATGGAGTTACACTAAAAAATTCAGTTGTACCTACAAAAGTGTCAGAAATTAAAATTGTGCAAATACTGCTCCTAACCAGCAAGTACCTTCTTTCCTACGTATTGGAAAGTCCCCACAGTATTGTAAATTACTATATATATATTCTATATGTATTACATAGAAATTAATTGAAATAGCTGTATTTGTTTGGGTAACAGATCTTGTCTTTTCCCAACTGTTGCTCTCAAAAACCGAAGCACAGCCTCTGCATGCATCTGCGCTAAAGCCACCAGTGATTTGTTTCTTGCCCCAGACAGAGGGCAGGCGTTAGGTGAATAACCATGGCAGATTCAGCTCTTCAGAGCTCACCACATTTGAGTGTTTAAACGTAGGGGTGACACCCACTTCAAGATTCGAGCAGACTGCATAAATCCAAATTACCCTCCAGGCCGTAGAGTTGCATAGTATGTAGTAAAGATAGCACTTGAACGCCGAAGGGGTGAAAATAATTTTGCTCAGAGCTGTTAGAAAGGGTCTAAGGGTTGTACCTTAGTTTGCCTCTTCTTGCATCCATCCACGCTCAATTTTTGCTCTTCAAATACTTTGTTCATTTTGTATTATGATATCAGTGTGAGACTTTTTTGCAGTCACAGATTAGATAGGATAATAGGAATGCATCCTACGTAAATAAATAGATAGATGGATAAATAAATAAATAAAACGCAAGTGTTCTATCCCAGGCAGGAGATCATGCTGTCCCCATGAAGCCTGACAATCAGTAGCAGCCTTTCCCATCTTTCCGTCCCTCTTGCACAGGGTAAATATCAGATTATTTCAGGACAGGACACATCATGTTTATTTCATGCAAGAACTGCTTTGACGTGAAGAAACAGTATAACAGATGTATCCAGAGAGAAATGGTTTCTACCTAGGGATTTTTGGCACAGAAAAACTGAGGGGAGGGGAGGGAACTAATATGTTGCACCCTTTGAGGGTACAACAGAGATTCATACAATGGAAGCCAAAGCATCTCTTCCCTGTAAACCCATCAGAGTTTAATTTGGAATTTATTTTTCCTGAGAGGCCTCTGGGTGGTGCAGTCAGTGCTAACAAGCAAGCAACTGACAGTAAGAAAGGTCAGACTACGAAAGTTAAAATTTTTTGAGTGGCTAGAGAAGGTCAAACACAATGAATTGAGGCATCTTGGGGGGGGGGGGGCAATTTAGACAAAAATATTTTTTTTCTTCTTTAATAAAGGGTTGGTTTAATGTTTCATGGGAGGTGGCACCAAGAGCTTAGAAAGAACTTACTTAAACAACATGTTGCTATTTGGAGGAGCTTATAACAACATTAAATGTATATATTTTACAGCCTTATAGTGCCCTGGTTTAGTTGTATGCACTGGCTGGTGCTGCACCTGTGGCTCTGGAAATGAGCTGTGGTTGACTTGCTTGGGCCCCAATATTTGTCAGGAGATAAAAAATCCTATGCTGGGAGAAAATTATTCTTGTTTTCCTTTGGTGTACGCAGACAAAGATCTTCTGTGTTTGTGAAATGAGAAAATTAAATATGTTTTCCCTTTTGTTGCGACATGCTGATACGCTTGCAGGATGAGCGTTAACTCTCACCATGAGCTTAGCTGCCCTGGGGAAGGGGTGAAAAGGTGGTACTGCCATACAGGAGGCCTGCCTTCTTATGCTGTCTCTTATCAAACACGTGGACTGAAAGCCGAAACACCTGTACAGCATTCTTGCCCGAGAGGTGACTCCTCCGGAGGAAATACGGCAACCTAAGACTGATTCATAGTTAAAGCCAGCTAATCAGTTTCCAACATACAGCTTTGTATATAAAAGCAGTCTTTAGGTCTATGAACGGTCTGAGCCGTTTAGGAGTTTCTGTGTCGGCATCTCTGGGTTGAAGCTGCAAGGGGAGGGGGGACCCAGCTCTCTCCGCCGTGCTTGGCGGAGGATGCACAAACTGCAGACGCGCGCAAGGAGTGACTGAAAAAGGGCAGAGGAGAGCCATGTTTGTGAAACAGAGGGCATACGGCTTTTGTACCCCCAATAAATCAGCCCCTCGGCTGCAAATTGCCTTGCTGTTTCTTTTCTGAGAACTAGCCTCGGTTGCTCAGTTGAGGTACTTGAAAACATCCTGTCTGTTGCTGCCCGTGCCCGTATCCTGCGGTCCTGACACACCCAGCGTTGAAATCTGGGTATTTCTAAGACACTAAATGTGAGATTCTCCCCTTATTGAATTGATTTCCCACACAGCCGTATTGCCAAGGACCACAAAATTTTATCGGAGGGCCCAGATACCATGCATGCAAAGTGGGCCAGCCAGTAGCCAGCTGCGGTTCAACCAAAATATTTAGGAAAAAAAAAAAACGTGTCTGAGCAAAGGCTTGTTTTCAACACATCCTCAGGCACTATAATGGCTGTATCGTTTGATCTACTCACCTAACTTCTGCACTACTGTTATCTTCCTCACTGTGCGTAAGACCTTGCTGAGGGGCCTGACCACCACACGCTTCTGAAGGCAGCTGATGTGTGGCCACACGCTCAGCATGAGTTATTTCTTTCTGCCTCCCCAGAATTAATTGCTCCAAATAGCTAATGCCCGCTTCTTTACTGCAAGCTAATACACAGACAAATACAGACAGATTTTGTGAAGTCATTCCTTTTCTGCATCCTTAAGTACTTCAACCAGTTTCTGAGAAGACAGGATCTTCCTCTTGAGAATGTTACATATTTATGCATGCTGAAGGCTTTTTTAGGAGTGGGGATACGTCCTCAGAAGTAACAAACCAATATAATGATAGACTGGATTTCTGCGTAGCTTTTTAATTTCAGATCCGAGTGACATGTATCCGTTTTTATTTGCATTAAAAATGTTGCCTGGAGAAACATACTCCATTGCTTCTACCGGCTGAGTTGCTGTCGTCATTTGGCGGTCTCCACCAGCGATCTCTGGCAGTGCTGTAGGGCTGCGTGCTTTCTCGCCGCTCACAGTGTGCCACGCTCTGGATGAGGAGTAAGGACTCCACAGAAAGCTGGTCTTTCCGAAGCCGTGGCCCTCGGGGAACTGGCTCACAACTAACCAGCAAATGACTGTCAGACCTGCACGGGAATTCGGTTCTGCTGTTGTTCAGTTCTGTTGTTACCCTGGGTGACGTTTTTGCTACTGATCTCAGCAAGTGTGCGCATAATCTAGGAATGAGGCACAACTACTGGTACTTGCTTAAATCTCACGTGCCACGGTAGGCTTTTGTGATTGCCCTGTTTCTGGCTATTTCCAGAATTATTGTCCCATGAATATACCAAGTTCCAGTGGAAAATGTAAAGAGGCATCAGCCGATAAAAGACATGAATTTACCATAAGCTATATTGTGATTGCCAGTAAATTACTTGGGTGTTCTAGGTAACTAAAAAATGGGTCTTAAATCTTCATTTATTGATTTTTTAGTGGGTGACAGAAGACAGAGTTTTATGTTCTAGTTTTAAAGATCTGCTGGCTGAATCCTTTATAAAATCCTAAAGCAATGAGTACATCTGACCTGCAAGAGAGGGGGTATTTCTACCTTCAGTTTAATAGGTACCTTGGAGAGTGGAGAAAGGGAAGGGAGTATCGGAGCTGCAGCTTGGTGGTGCTGTGCGACGCTCGGGTCCACCGCTCTGCTGGTGGCTCTTCCCCACAAACTGGCAGTCCATCCGTGTGGCCTTGCGTAGCGTCGTGCTTGAGCACATCTGCACAAACGCGCAGCGAGGCAGGGAAGCGCTGCCTGCCACCTTTTTCAAAGGGCAGGCAGAATGTCTGACTAGTCCAAGATCATACAGGGACTGAAGAGAGGACCAACAGATTGAGTCCAGGTCCTCTAAGCTGGAATCCTATGCTGCTGAATAATCCCTCTGTCAAGCTCACTCTCCATAATCTGCTCTTGTATTTTATGTCAGGGCACGTCCTTTCCCCTTCATCTGTCAGACCTCTTACTGATATCTTCTTGCTGCAGCATTTCTGCTCAAGAGCAACAGGGGCGAGGGCTCGTGCTATGTTAGCATAATACAAAGCATGAACACAGTCCCTGTGCTTGGCCAAGAGCCTGATGTCCTCAATAAAGCAATAGAGTCCTTTGTTTTTGCGTTTTCTTGGATTTTTGCCCTGCTCCTTGAAACCAGTTCAGCAGGACCTTAAGCCAGGCTCTGCCTTGTCCAATAACAACCTTCAAAGGATTGCTTTAAGGTACTTAATATTGAGCTCCTTAACAGCTTGTCTTTCCTTGCAGATGACTATTAAACTCAGTGACTGTAATAACTCAGTAATAGCTACAGCAATAATGTGAATGCAATTATTTAGGGGAGTTTTGCTGGCTGCAAAAGGGAAATGCATGTACTTCACTGCAAGGGTTCCAGGAGCTCTTGCACCTGCATGCATGATCACTGGCTTCAGTCTATAACCAGCTTGAACCTGGTGTGAATATTCGTCAACAGTATATAGACTTTGTGAAGAAGTTTCTGATGTTGCTTCTTTTATAGGGCTAAAAATCCTTTGGCTCCTGTGCTGGATGCTCCCTTTTTGTGTTCAGTACTAGTAGAAAATCTGGCTGTGTCATTGCCACTGATGGTAGGGAGGCCAAGCATAATAATGGCACTCAGGGAGCCGGTCCTGGCTCTCCCACATGCAGTGCCAGAGCAGGGCAGATAGTTAGGCATCCCAGGAAGGGTAGGCATCACGGGAAGAGGGAAAGGAGACAGCCACTAGACCTGATTCTTCTGTTACTGACTGCCCTGTTCAAAGCCAAATCAGCCCCACTGTACCCTGTGCTTTCTAACAAAACCAGATATTTGAGAGCTCTGCTTCTCTGCTGGGCTTGCTGGGTTTAGGGAGTTTGATTTCTATCATCAGAAGGACCAGATGGAATGGTGACACACTTCAGTTTCTACCCAGGACTATATAAAGGAGGAACTGTACCCCTTCAAATTAAGGCACCAAGCAGAGAAAAGAAGGATGAGGAGCAACAACACATTACCCTTACTTACCTAATTTCAACGACATTGCTATTCAAGATAAGCATACATACATAAGACAAAATGTGAGCTCTTTCTGATCAAAAGAACTCATAGGGACAACTAACGTAGCACTCAGGGCTCTAGGAGCACTAACAAAGACATGGTTCAACACGTGCCGTATAAACTAGGCATGTGAAATAACTCAGACAATAATTTACCTCTGTGGCAATAAACCTGATCAAAATAGAAAAGGGCATTGCAATAAACCAATCCAAAAGAGTGATGGAACAGCTTCTCCACAGCATTAGCTCCAGGGAAAGGAAGAGCGCTCTCTAAATGAGTTACAGCTGCGTGCAGTACTGTTGCCCATTATGTGTTTTGACTACCTTGTAATTGCAACCTAAAGAAAGCGCTGCCTTTTCAAAGAAGCTAAGGCAGTGATTCTCGGGGCATCGCAATATCATCACTTGTATTGCTAGTCAGCCACCCTAAAGAATCTGTAGCATCAAGTATTTTTCATATACTCATCATACCCATAGCTGAAGGGGAATTGCTATTGTAAAATTGCTGGGGAGAAGGAGGAAGGATGCTGTACCTGTGATTGCAGTTTCAGACTGGCAGAGCGTTATAACCTAAGCAGATAGGTTAGCTGGTGGGCTGCAGTGGAAGTGAGGATTTAAGCTAGACCATAGAGGAACACAGCATCATGAGATCTGCTCAGTCTTTGTCTGGTTCTCTTTTTGGCACTCTCTTCAACGCTGGAAAGTGCTAGAGAGTCTTTTATTATTTGGCTACCTAAAACACAGGTGGCTTCAGCTTTTTGATGCTTTCCAGAATTGGTTGGAATATGCATGAGGCAGAACAATTAAGCAAGCTGCTTCTCGTGAATTTAAATGGCTTGCTTGAAAATTGACTTTGGTTTGGGGCTCATGCCCATCTGCCTTCAGCGAAGAGGCACATGAAAGCAATGCAATATGATTCATGAAAGCTGCATGGACTAAGGCGGGGCATATATTCCCAAGAAGTAAGACCCAATGCTGTGGGGACATGAGCTCTGTTGCAAATTTGACATCAGGAGACTATAGGCGAGCATCAGGTTCTGTCAGGTATCTTCTTTCCTTTAATGTAAAAGGTGGTCTCTAAGGAAAGCAAAAAGCTCACTGAAAACAATCTTAAATATTGTACTATCTATAGTTTTAACTTTATGACACCCTGCTTTGGGTCCCTGGAGGGAGAGAACACCACAGACATTGAAGGGGACAGGAGAAAAAGGTGTCTCTTCCAGATCTGTTCCCCTTCTTCTCTCTTTCGTAGTTATTTTGCATTGTTTACTTTGATGTTCAGTGTACTGTGTCACTCGAGCATGCCTCTGCAAAAGGCATTTGCCCTGGAGACTTGAAGGCAACGCCTCTGCAGTACTCCAAGCATCCTTAACCCTGGCAAAGCTAAGCAAACTGGAGCCACCAGCCAACTTTGGCCCAGCTGTACATTTATTTTGGCTGCAAGGGTCAACAGCACAAAATTTAATTTGGCTGTGCTGTAAAGGAAAGTAGATGATGGTGCCAGTCTCTATTTACTCTCATAACTCATGTTTGTTGCCTATTCTGCCAGGGAAGTTGCCAGTAAAGCATGCAGAAGATATTATGGTATATCCCCTTTCTTCATAAGATAGAAATATGGTAAAGTGTCTATGCTAGCTTGGTGACAGTTCTTCAAAACTGTTCTTGTCCTTTACAGAAATCGATATTTTTTTGGTGTAATTAGCTCCCAAGGACGATCAATGCACCCTTCATTGTGTGTGTTTGATTTTACCAGCAATAAGTTAACTTCAGATCAGAAGGATGACCCCTCACGGTTGGATACCCCAAAGTGTAGGTCCCTCTTTGTCTTCATGTACAAGCCCATGAGGGTGAAAAAATAAAAGCTGTAGTTTACAAGAGGTGAATGTACTTATTGGAAGGGGAGTAAACAGAATTTAACTTCTCTAGCAAGGAGGCTTCTCTGAAGGGTACAGAGAATACCGCACGCTACTCAGCAGTGGATTGTTTGGTTATGTCTGGTCTAGAAAACTGAGAGGAAGAAAATGCTAGCACGCTGCTGAACGTATCAAAAGTAACCACATGATCGCCAAAGAAATGAAACAACCTTCCAGAACAAGATGACTAAAAGGCTCCTGAGTCAGTGATCAGCCTCTGCTGTGGGAACTATACGCACCGGGAAGAATCAATCAGTATGGGCCGCTGGGAGGCTGCTGTTGCATAAAAGCCTGCACTGAGAAAGTTTACACATAGGCAACTTTTCCCCAGCAAACTGCATTTTGAAACAAATTTACTGTTTCAGACAGGTTTCTTGCTATTCATTAAATAGGGCTTGTTACTAAAAAAAAAAAAAAGAAAGAAAATTAAAAACCTCAAATGTTAAAATGTGTTTTCAGTATTTTCAAAATCAAAGCGTTGGACCATTTGTTTCAAAATTGGCAATTTCAGAAAGGAGATTTAAAAGTTACCCAGGAAAGAAACAAAATATTTCCTTCTAACTCATATGCTAATGCAGGAATTTTACTTTTTTAACATGGGGCAAGGCACTGAAAGTAGGCATTAAAATGAAGACTCCGTTTATTTACGCAGCTTTAGCTGGAGTTACCTTCTGAGCAGAGATTATATCCTACAAGAACTTGAGGATCAGCAACCGGCAAAATCGGTTGCAAATATTATTGGGTGTGGTATTTACAACGAAGTAACCAACATTATAAGGAGGTGTCAACAGCAAGCTATTTATTTTCCTCCTGAGGAAATGTATGCCCATATTTTCCGATAGGTGTGTATTGTTACTGCTCACAGCAGGGGAGATAGCTCTGATATATAAACAAAATCCATTTACTCATCAACAGTATAAATAAGATGCTGACTAAACCTTAGCCAGGCAGCAAAACCTATCTATGTAAGGCTTCCAGGATAGAGCTGGAGGTCACAGCTCCTAGGCTGGCAGCTGGATAGGGCAGTTGAAGAGGTCTTTACCCTCTCCCTGCAGAAGAACCAGAGTCCAAGGAAGACGGCTATTTATCCAAGTCTCCCTGCAGAAAGAAAGGCCTGATAATTTGCCAGCACTTGAGTTGCAGCAGGTGTGTCTAAGAGTTTGCTGCTTTATTTGTCTTGGAACGCAGAGACCCTAAAAGTACCCAAACTTCTATGTACCTCAGCCAGATTGCGGTGTCGTTCCTCTGGGAAAATGTCTGAGGCTCTCAAGATTTGCTGTAGGCCTGGATTAACTGTGCTGTTTTGCCAAGGACGGTTTGGAAAGGAGGAAAGCACGTCTAGATAATACATAAGAAAAGGTAGTCATAAGGGCCTATCTGACCATGTTGTTCTTGTTCAAAAATGCCATTTTGTTCTGATTTTTTTTTAGAAACTCGAGGTGCTTTTCAGTAGGCTGCTGTACCCCAAGATGATTCCACAGGAGCATATTCCTAATTATACTTCCCAGAGTGTAATGCGTGCCAATAGAAGAAGCTGGAAGTTGAAAGTCTGCCAAATGACAGACCAATGCTCTATTAAGCTAAAGGAGACATATGGAGGATTGTTTTCCTCTAATTCCATTACTTATTCAGTAATCAAAAAGTGGGATTCTGTTTTCACTCAGCATGTAAGGATTTCCTGACGTTTCCAAAACACAGGATTTCGACAGGAGCACTTAAAATTATTTGTAATGTAAAGGTATAAATATTGTAGGCGTATTTATTGTGGGTCAGCAATGCTGCCAGCTTTGCCCTCTACTTTTCAATTTTAGTTCCTTCTCCCAGAAACAACCAGTCCAGTGCAAAAAAGACTTGGAGCGACACCAGATGAAATATGCTCTCTACCAAATCTGTGCTTACCTAGCTATGAAAGCCAGGAATATCTGGTGGAGCTTAGCTGTCTTAGCAAATATGCAACATCTGTGAAATTTACAGCAACGGCGGGCAAAGTTAGAAAGACTGTGGTGATATGGCAGCCTTGCATAGCTTCTCCTCCATGTGGGACAGGAATCAGTATATTTAATTAAACTTGAGAATATCTAAGCAACCTTGTGTGTAGTAAATCACAAAAGAAGTCCACCCAATGCTCTCAGGCCCAAATGGTGCCACTTTTCTATAATCAGAGTTCTTTAAGATGTGCAGCCTGTGCCTGGTTTTGTGTGTGTGTGTGATTGTGAGTTGAGAGGACATAGCACTAGAGTTGTTATTTTTCCTTAGCAATAGTGGTTGTGGATGAGGCTCTGCT
>VZTV01008326.1:0-21510 GCA_013400875.1 Anhinga rufa
TTGTTTGGTTTTTTGTTTTAAATTCCCTTCAAATTCTGTGAAATCCCCTCTTTTCTGTAGCATCTCTCTAGTAACAGAATCACCACTGGTGAGCTCACCAGAAGAGGTAGGTCAAATCACTCAGACCTTCTGGCCACCGTAACACAGGGTGGGGAAAAGGAATGTCTTTTGCGCCATCTGCTTACCGTCCCTTTAGCACTCCTACGTGACCAAGCACAGCCAAACCCTTGACAGTCCTTTAAAAGTAGAGGGCTGACCACTAGCTACATTATTATCTCTCCTTCTCATACAGAATAACATTAAACTGCTTTCCTACCTGCCTGCACATCCTTGGAAGAAGCAAGCAGTCTGCCTTTCCTTTGGTGACTAATCCTTGATGGCTTAGTTGACTATAATGTCCCATTGACAAGTGACTGGAAAGCTTGCTTGGGTGTGTATTTTATCACTGAGCTCACCCCCTGCAAGCCAAAGCAGTTTCTTTTCCTTATTAATGAATGTAAGCTGCATTAATATATCAGCTGATATCAGCTGATTGATTTAGTTTTCTTGGTACAAGGTGCTCTATGGAAATTTCCCTGTCCCCTTCTACTGGCAGACCTCGGTCCCAACTTAGCAACAGTCACAATTACAATGTAAACCTTTGCCTCTCCTGAGGATATCCTATCAATTCTGACAAACTGAGAGCTGATTTTATAGGACATGCAATTACGTGATTTGTTTCCTTTCAGCAAAACACCCTTGACACATTCATCAAATCAGTTGAGGTCTTGACCCTTAGGAGCAAAAAGAATCGCACACCAGCTTCTGGACTAACCCTTTTTGAAATATCTTTGGCCTGTGCAAAATCAGAGTATCTTAAAATACTAAAAAACCAACCAAACAAACAAACAAAAACCAAAACAAACAAAAAACCCCCATAATATCCATTTTAGATTGAGGAGGTCCCAGGAGAATTCACTCAGGATGATTTGGCTGAAGATGATGTCATGTTGCTGGATGCTTGGGAGCAGGTAAGTTGTGTATTTGACCACTGCTTTTTGTGGTAACAAGGCTAATTTATTCTTAACCACTTAAATCATAAGATAGGAGGAGAAATCATCTTTGTGAGAATGGAAGAGGGTTTTTTTTCTCTTTAAATTATACCAGAGGGAGCTATATTTTTTGAGCTATATGATGTGCTAGTGTGAACATACACAACTGAATTTCCAAGCATAATGTGAGACCACGGCAGGTACTTCCCATTAAAACCAATGGAGGCTGCAAGAGTATAAGCCCTGGGAGTGTTCTGAAAGGCTCTTAATAATGTTCTTGACTTTATTACTAAAATGTATTCATTTCAAAAAATAAAGTTATTGCATAAAAGATATTCAGAAGCCACAAAATCCATGTAGCAGCAGCACCTACAAAAAGTCTTACTAGAGAAGGGGACAAACATTAGACCCTTACACAGATTTCTTCAGAAGAACTGGGTGAAGGGTGGCAGAAATGATCTCCATCATTTTCCCAGGCTCACTGAAAACTAAAAATGTTGAGAGCTTTTTGGATGACAGGCAAACTTACTGCGGATGCGGAGGGCGCATCTGTTTCTCACAGTGTATTTATTGTCTCTACCCTTCCTCTCCCCTTGGAGGGAAAGAGGGAAAAGGTTAGAGGTCCTACACTTTATTTGTTTTCTTCAGCCTAACCCTTCAGGAAAAAAAGGCTGAGGTTTTTGGAAAGACAAGGAACATCCAAGGTCCATGTGGGAAAGAGTGATGGGGGAAGGTGGGTGGAAAAGCTGGATAGAAAGTAGTTGGGGCATACTGACTCAGGTAAGAAGGAAAGAAGTCCTGGACATGTAGCTGGTTTCCAAAAGGATCCTTGAAAGAAAAAAAAAAGAAAAAGGGGATTGCAGATCGAGGCTCTGGTGGTTGGGTTATTCAGTGCGTTATCTAGCAGTTACCTAGGGTAGCTCTGATCACAGGGCACAAGTGTTGATCTGCACGTAGAGCTCAAACCAGAGACAGCTCCTGTTTAGTGTT
The DNA here is from genome assembly GCA_013400875.1 of Anhinga rufa. Taxonomy (NCBI): domain Eukaryota; kingdom Metazoa; phylum Chordata; class Aves; order Suliformes; family Anhingidae; genus Anhinga; species Anhinga rufa. Next base: position 2,022 of record VZTV01008326.1, read on the forward strand.
TCTACCTGCACCTAAAGAACAATTTCCTTGGCAAATTGTAAAATATATCCATGGAAAAGGCAATTAGAGTTCCTTTTATCAGAGCACATAAAGGCCTGGCCTTCCAGTGTCAAGAGAGTGGTGAGATTTCAGAGGATATAACTGCGGCCTCTCGCAAGGGGAAGAAAAAAAAATCATCAGTTGTGGTTTGTGAGAGCTGTGCATCTCTGCAGTCTTTTCATAGTGTGTGTTCTTTCTCCTAGTGGAATGAACTATTTTGTTCTTTACCTGCTGTATGCAACATCCTTATAACAACATGGGAGCTATATATTTCTCTTCTCTGTTTGCAGGTTTTTGTCTGGATTGGGAAGGATGCTAATGAAACTGAGAGACAGGAATCCGTTAAGTCTGGTAAATCAAATCAATTTGGCAGAATTCTGAGTGAAGTAGCATCAATATTACTTAAAGAAGTGAAAAAGATGATGTAGAAGAAATCTAGTTATGTTTACAGTGTCTAAAAGGGTTACTGAGCTTATTAGGATTTAATCCTGGAGAGGATTATTTTTCTCCTTTAAATGTGCTTTAAAACTCATTGTAGCTTTCTTATCTGTAAATTTATGAAGGTTAAAATTAATCAAGATAGCATTACTAGGCTGCAGAGCTTTTTAAATAATATGTAGGAGAGCTCCATGAAAAGAAAAAGCACTGAAAATAGAAATTTAAAAGGAGATATCTACTGAACTGGACCCTCAAGTCCTTACACTGCCACACTTCACTGAGTTAAATTCAGAGGAAGAAGTTCCAATTGCAGAACAAATCAAGAAAAGTCACGTAGAGTGACTCCTTGAAAAATCATGCATCATCTCTGGTGTGTTTTCACATAGCTGAGCCATTCTGACAAAGTTCATGCTAAAAATGCCTGCAGATATTTCCCTGGAGCAGCTAGGGTTACCTAGCTGTGTTTCCAATATGCACTGATGTCACGTTGCGATGTCAAGGGAAACTATACTGGTTTTTACATAGGAGGAATGAAGCGTGTGCATCTGCACAGCACCAGCAAAATCCTTCTCCTGTTCAAGAGCCAAAACCCAGCTGAATGGCAGCAAACTGATCAAAGCAGCAATCCCCCTGTTTTAACCTCCTGGAAAACTCCTTCACTGGCAGCTGGGAAAATCAGCAATTACCTGACCATTTCATTGCCTTTGAAATAATTTAATTGCATTAACTGCATTATAGTAGCCCTGGGTTCTTTCACTGGGGCTTTTAATGTATTTTTTTTATACCAAAGGAATGAACTAATATATTACATGGTTTATTTCCTCCCTGTTTTTAGCCAAACGCTATATTGAAACAGATCCTTCTGGCAGAGATAAGGGGACCCCCATTGTAATCGTGAAGCAGGGCCACGAACCCCTGACATTCACAGGCTGGTTCCTGGCTTGGGACTCCAACAAATGGAAGAACTGATCTATCCAAGGAGGCTTCAGCTTCAAGCCAAAGAATGATCAGAGCCCAGCTACTTTCTAGTATTTTTAAGCATAAGCTTATGCAACAATATGATGTGTCTGTTGTTACAGTTTCCTGAGCTTTGATATATTTCTGCGAATAACCTAGACATCCTTAGCATTGGAAAAGATAAATGATAACTGTAAATTGGTCAAATGGGGTGAGTGGGGCTTTTCATGTAGTAAATATGGGAAGTGCTACCAATACTTTGTTTAATCTACTGATTTTTCAAACAGAAGCTGTGGACCAGTTTCTTTCAATGTGCTAAAAAAGACCAAATTCTGCCTTCCCTTAAAAACCCAAACTTAATGCCACAAAAATTCCTTTAGATTAAGGTCAGCATAATGTGCAGAATTTGGCCTGATCAAGGACTAATTCTATGTCTGTTGCAAGGGTAGGACTGGACATGGTTTACTTACTAGGCCAAAATATTGCCACACTCACTCATGTAAAATTTCAGATGATGCCTGATCCAGAGCGTGAGCTGTGTCTTGCAGGGGGCAGATAAGGGATGGGTATTTGAGAAAACTATGCTTAACGTGTTTGCTTGTCTTGTTAGTACATAGGAGCTTCAGACTAAATGGCTGTAAGAATATGAAGTTGACAAAGGTTTTTTGAGGGACTGTCTAGCTCATTGTAATGCATTTCTTTAGATTTATCTCTGTGAACCACCTCCAGCTCCACCAGGTCTTTGTAACCAAAGCTCTTAAACACATTCTAGTGCACTAGTGCTTTTAAGTGGAAGCAGAAGGAACAGCTTCAAAAAAGCATACTCTGCCTTAAGCAGATTGCACGTAAGCCATACTTTGTCTCGGTTGCCTTACTCAGCAGCATGCAGTTCTTTCCCAGCATGCAGACTGCTCACCTTGTCAGGTGCAGGATCTGTTTCTACTCATTTTTTATGCAGGTCTTAGTCAAATATCAAGTACATCAAGTGCAAGTAAACGCCTTGATTTAGTAGCATTCTACATCCTGGGAATTTGGAGTGTGAGTATGCACCATAGAATATGGCCTTTTCTTTTCTCTCAGACACAATTATTCGGGCTTTTCCTATTCTGGTGAATTTAAGAGGACATTTTCAAAGTGGTTTTTATTTGTAATTTAGCCAGAAAAGTCTATGTAAGGGCAGTGGGAACAAATTCTGCTTCAAATCTTTAGCACTGCTTTGATGACTTACCCTATAATGCTTGTTTTAAACAACCATTTGTACAGCTGTAAATCATATCAATGTGGCTTTTTAATGAAGGCATTTCAACATTATCAGTTAAGTTGGAAAGTGAAATTTTAGGCATTTTTGTATTTTTTTAACATGATTGTGATTTTGAATCTGGGTAATGCAAAAGGGTGAATTTAGTCTGAGCTTATAATCAATATCAATGACAAAAGAATTGTGAAGCTAAGAGATTAATTCTAGGAGTTTGTTAGCTTTAAACATTTGCTTAAATCTCTGCTAATATGACTGGGCTGTATCTGAATATCATTTCATTTAAAATAAAATTACAAAAAACAGTATTCTATATGCCAAGCTGATCTTCCTCTCTCTGACATATTGCTGCTCTGTGCTTTCACTGATGTCTAGCAAAACTTCCTAAAAACCCCATAGGTACCTTCCTTTTTAGGTGAACACTGAAATGTGCAGTTATTTGTTTTTACTTTGGTGCCATTTTACCCAGTGGAGGGTCACCTCTTCCCAACAGCTGAAAAGTTACAAACCTAAGTGAAAATCAAAGAATGGGATGCTTATTAGCTTGTGATTTCATCTTCAAGAAAAACTACCATTGTTGTTATCAAACTCTCTGACTGTAACTTTCTGCTTGTAAAAATGATTGACTAGAGAAATTACTATTTTACAAAATAGGAGGAAATAGGTGTATGTTTGTTTTTAAAGGATAGGCCTTGCTTTTTGTTTGTGAGAGTAGATAAGGAGATGTCTTTCTCCTGCTAGAAGGAGCACAAAGACCTTTTCAGTTCCTCAGCTACGGCACTTCACGCAGCCGCTGAGCAGCCTGAAATTATGGTTGTCTTCGACACATGTATGTGATTCTTCTAATTTTTTAAAAATTAACAGTTATAGTAGCTTCTTAATCAAGGATTAGACAAGATTTGCCCTCCTTGTACATAATCATCTTCCATAATACTGAGGGCTCTGAACTGGCGCAGTCTGCCAGCATATTCTGCAGCACTGTGAAAGACTCTTTTCAGTTCCCTTGCACAAGACAGAGGGGCTTTTGTGGTCTCCTGGCCTGGGCATTTGGGTTTGCAATACACTGTCCTGGCATGTTGATTACTGATGTCAAGAAGAGCATTGGGAGCTCATAACAGAACAGTGTTCTCAACTGGGCTTTAAGCACAACAGCTGCTAGCAACATTGTTCTTGGGTTTACATGCTAGTGAGAAAGTTTATTTTTCATACATATATGTGCAGTACACACAAAGATGTATTTCTTTCTCTCTGAAGAAGAAGAGAGAGAGGGAGGGAGGACAGACAGGATGGACTATAAGGGCTTGGAAATATTAAAGATTAAGCTGTTTTCAAGAAAACATTTAAGCACCTAACTTTATGAATACACATAGCAAACCTATCTGCCTTCTTTTTAGAAAAAATAGAAAAAAAATGTGCAGACAGTACAGCCAGGTTCAGCCAAGAATAAGCTATATCTTGCATTATTATCACATAGTAATAGTACATTCACTCTGTTTGTAATGGCAAAATTAGATCCTGAGTTAGCAGTTTCATTATGCTCCCAAACAGCAAGCATTCGTATGTTCTATTGATTGCAAATACAGCATAATTTTTCATCTTTGTTTTATAGAATTTCATTGCAACAGAAAGATATTAGGAATCCTTAGAGCCAACAGGACATCATAATAGTATATAGTATTGGTAGTTTACATAAAATAGCATAATCTTGGAATATAACTACAGATTGTACACAGGAGAGGAGCCAGCCTCTGGAATCACTGCTCTAAATACCCATTTTGACCATAGCAGATAGTGCTATATAGCATCAGATCTGCTGTAAATTATTATATTAAATGCGGCTAAACTCAGTTGAAAGTTTGCTTTCTTGCCAGTTCAGACTCACATAGGCTTCACCTGCAACAACAAGAAAATTATGAAGATGCTAGACAGTGGGATTGTGGTACTAACCCTCATGGGAGAACTAAGGAATCATACAGAAAATATTTTGCTCGCTGGACTATGGTAGGAGGTGCTCTTAGACATCTCTACAGGCTACACAGTATCACAGAACGGTAGGGGTTGGAAGGGACCTTGAGAGATCATCTCTTCCAACCCCGCTGCGTGAGCAGGCACACCTAGAGCAGGGGGCACAGGACCGCGTCCAGGCGGGGTTTGAATGTCTCCAGGGAAGGAGACTCCACAACCTCTCTGGGCAGCCTGTTCCACTGCTCTGGCACCCTCACAGGAAAGAAGTTTTTCCTCATATTTAAGTGGAACTTCACAAGTGCAAGGTCCTGCACCTGGGGAGGAACAACCCCAGGCACCAGTACAGGTTGGGGGCTGACCTGCTGGAAAGCGGCTCTGCTGAGAAGGACCTGGGAGTGTTGGTGGACAGCAAGCTGACCCNACACTTCTTATTATAAACTTTGTGATCATCTTGTAGTCTTCATTTTTACTGGATCTAAAAAGGCTAAAAAAAAAAAAAAAAGCCAAAGCAAGCCCATTATTTTCCATGGACTGAAGTCCTTCAAACTTTGCTTTAGAATACAATTGCTTCCTCAGCATCCCACTGAAGTTGTGCCTTTATGCCTTAATTGAGCCAAATGCAAGTATATAAGACAAAAAAAAAAATCTCATAAAACCAGAGTTCAATAATACTTTAATGTACTGACTTTTCAAATCCTTGCTTTTTTTTTTTTTTTCAAAGACAATAATTTTGTCATTAGATAAAGAAATAGTACACTTTTCCCTTCTTATGGCTAGGACTTTTGATGCTAAAATCAAAGGAGTGTCTGATTTCACTGAAAACACAATCAGATCTTTAATCCACTACACATCCTTAATGTCTCATTACATCCTCTCTAGACTGGCCTAAAGTTACTTTGACCTCCTCTGACTATTAACTCATTACCTTATGCTAAAAATCAATAAACCACACTCACTTACAATTAAAGCTTCCAAGGTGCAAGAGGGAGAAGGGCAGACCAATGGGAATTGGGAGGCCCACCATGCCATAGAGTTAGTAAATGACTGTTCTGGCCCTTCTCCCCCTGCATGTCATTTTCCTCTTGACATTAAAGCATATTTGCATTACACGGAAAGAAAAAATAAATCTGTCCCTATAGAACAGAACACACAAGCTGACTTTTATTTTTCTTCTGAATAATAGCAAACTGAGTTATTCCAGGGGAGCAGATGGAAAAGGAACTGGCCTGTACTAAGCTTCTTCCTAAATGCATCACTTCCATCCTGCAAGTGCTTTCTCCTCAAGAGGATGCTACTGAGATCCACAAGATTGTACCTTTTACCACCACATTCAGTCAGTCAGCAGTAAAATGTGGGCCTCCCCATAAATGAAATGAAAGCATCAAGTGAAAACATTAATTTTTATAGTTTGGTAAACTACAGATCATTTGCTCAGAAAATTTCTTGGATGGGCGCAAGTAGGACCAGTGAAGGTACGTGCAATGTTTCTTTGGGAATGTATCAGGAAACCAAGGAGTGAGGCTGGGACAATCTGAATGGTATCCCACGGCAAAGCCCAGAGATAGGCACGTTTGCTTTAGCAGCAATAATGCTTTGATTATTCTGACAAAACCTCTTGACCAGTGCTAGAAGAGCCCAGCTCTCCCTGCTGCTCTTTAACAGATTTCACAGAGATGGCTCAGGGTGATTGCACAGCAATTGGCAATACTAAGATCAAGGCTGAATGCAATCAGGTGATAATTTACTTGACTGTTTACCGTACTTTGTGTTGTCTGATACCCCTCTGTACTGGTTTCAGCTGGGATAGAGTTAATTTTCTTCGCAGCAGCTAGTATGGGGCTATGTTTTGGATTTGTGCTGAAGCAGTGGTGATAATGCGGAGATGTTTTGGTTGTTGCTTAGTAGCGCTTACGCTAGTCAAGGACTTTTTCAGCTTCCCGTGCTGTGCCGGGTACACAGGAACCTGGGAGGGGACACAGCCGGGACAGCTGACCCCAACTGACCAAAGGGATATTCCATACCATATGATGTCATGCTCGGTATATAAAGCTGGGGGGAAGAAGAAGGAAGTGGGAGACATTGGGAGTGATGGCGTTCGTCTTCCCAAGGAACCGTTAAGCGTGATGGAGCCCTGCTTTCCTGGGGATGGCTGAACACCTGCCTGCCCATGGGGAGCAGTGAATGAATTCCTTGTTTTGCTTTGCTTGCGTGCGCGGCTCTTTCTTTCCCTATTCAACTGTCTTTATCTCAACCAATGAGTTTCCTCACTTTTACTCTTCTGATTCTCTCCCCCATCCCACCAGGGGGGAGTGAGCGAGCGGCTGCGTGGTGCTTAGTTGTTGATCCGGGCTAAACCACGACACCCTCCTACAGAAGAACCAGGAACAATCCTGATTAAAATGGAGCATTGCTAGGAGGAACCTAAGACAAATTTCCCTCCGGGCTTAGATTTTCATAGAGGTGACTCAGAGAGGTCACAGGTTGCCTGTAACAGGCATGGCAGCACAGCTGAGTCCCCATTTACCCCGCTGAGCGGGGCTGTAGTTACCTTTGTTGGTGCCAAAGCTTGCCATCCTCCCTACCACTAACCAGCTGCTCTCCTACTGGACTTGGGCAAGAAGTTAGTTGCTGTAGCAGGGAGAAGAGACAGGACTGGCAGTGAATGTCTTAGCAGCAAGGACAACAGGCAAGAAGCCCATTCTAACAATCTCTTAGTTTCTTGCTAGATAGTCCCAGTCAACAGTAGGTATCTTGCACACCTGCTGCCAGACTGTGTCCCATCCTAGAATTTGCAGAGGCACTCCAGCATCCACTGACTAAATATCCTACATGTGTATTCCCAAAGCTCCAAGTGATCTTTTTTAAGACTGTGTGAGGAAAGGTGATGGAAATTTGCCCTGTATTTAAAGCAGCAAACAAGGATTCTGGTAACCTGTCTTTCCTGTGGTCTGTGCATCCTTGTGTAACCTGAAGTAAATCGCTGAATTTTGGTGTTTCTATTCTCAACCTATTAAATGAGGATTTCTTCCATTCTTTCCCTGTTTATTTAAGCTGTGCTGCCTTTTACCATGTGTTTGTACAATGCTTGACCCGGTGAAGTCATTTCTCAACACTGTCATCTTGTAGGTACTGCTCATAATCCAGACAGCTGCCAGTGTTATTAGTGCCAAGCTGCACAGACTTGCTCAGAGCAAGATTAGACAATGAGACAAGTGCAATGTCTTGGAGACTTACTGAAGCACGGGTGCAGCTCCACCCACAGTGGCATTGGGGCAGCAGAGAAAGAGCAGGAGCCAGCTCAGCTGAGAAGTAAAGCTTTTACAGTATAACACAATATGAGCAAAAATAACCCCCTAGCAGTACAGTTCAGGGTTGCTTTGTCAGAGCACTCTGTGAGCCATAACTACAGGTGCATCTGCATCAGGTCCATATGAATTCCTCTCCAGATCAGGAGCAGCTGCTCTGGTGATAGTAAGCATGAGGGGAAGACACAGCTCTGCTGTGTTTACAAAGGAACAGCAAAATCCTCAGGACCTTCTTTACATTGACCTGGAGAGTGAGAACATTTACTTTTGAAAGGTATGTCAACTTGTCTGATCTCCCATGTCCTTAAATTTTTCTGCTGCTGTTGAAGACAGCAGGCCTCTCTGCAGTACAGTCTATTTTCTTTCTGGCAAGTGGTATTTTCTGGGTGACTCGAGGACTGTGGATGTTGATAATTTATTGGATCTTTCTTCTTTCATTACTGAATTATACTGGGTAACAGACATACGCTGACAGGGCTTCAATCAGAGGCTGAGCATGAGGGGTCCTGTCCATGGTAAAGTATATGCACTGAGAGGATCAAAAAGTGCCTGCTGACCACAGATGGAAGGATGAAGATAACTGCCAAGTATCATTCATTTTGAAGCTTTGGTTTTGAATTTTAATGGTATCTTCACTCTTGATATGTCTGCTGGCTGCTGCTATTGGTTTCACCCAAAAGGAAGAATTTCATAGTTCTGTAACACTGTGGTGACTGCTAATGGCTATTGTTTTATCTCAACTCTGAATTACCACAGGCCTGAAAACGACAGAAAGATGTGTATGCTTTATATGCTAGACTGCTGGGCCTTCAATCAATCCTCAGCAAGGACTCAAAGATCAGTGATTTGAAGGGAGTACAGTGGTGCTCACCTAAAAACCCTCTATCTGGAGTTGTGCTGAGATGAAAGACTGTGCAGATGTCAGTGTTCCTAAACAAAAGTGCTGGGCTCTGAAGTGAGACTCAGCAGGTAGGATCTCTAAGACTTAATAACAGGCTTTTGCAGAATGACCTATGGCTTCAGAGGCCTTCCATCATTAAAATAGGAGGAAGGGATGCAACCATTTGTCCTCTTTAAAGCTTTCTGATGCTTCCTTTGAAGATTCAGATTGGGGTTGCATGCACTCATTGGCTGTATGCATCATATATCTATCATATTACTCGCCATCTGAAATCCAAAGACTTCAAAGCATGAAGAATTCCCTAAATAGTCCCCTTCTGCTTACAGTATGCCCATGCTTATTTTTTCTTCACATAAAGAGGTATTATTTATTTTATTTTCCTTTTATATCCCAGTAGTAGTAAGGCCTTGAATGGAATAAGTAAATTGGAAAAAAAATAAGATTATGTTTATAGTATCCCTCTGCTTCTTCTGCTTCCCAGTCCTGCCTGGACTCTTCCTTAATCTTCTTTCTGTGTCCTGTCCTAGTAAAAGTGCAGAGGCAGGCCTTCAAAGATGAGATGAAAACCTTACCCTTGCGGAATTACTGGCTCTTGCAGCATTGTCTCCATCCATTGGACTTAAGTGACATGATTAAAATCTCAGCTAAACAATCTGTTCCTCCCTTAGTTTGTTTACCTGCCTTCCTCACTTTGTTTAAAGCCTGCTAAGTAGTGTGGCATGGCCACGAGAGCCAGAACAGGGGAAACCCATATTCTGAAAAAAAGCTGTGGTGTCAACATAAAGCTTAAAAATGTATTTAAAAATCAATATTTTGGCAGGTTTTTACAAAAGCAGAGTTTAAACTCTAGTGGCAACAGCTGTTGGGTGCCAGATTCTCTGAAAGATTTCTACTCTTTTTCAATACTATGAAACTGGAACGTATAATGTGGTTTGTTTGAATCATATTCTCTGTGAGATGAAAGCAAAAATGATTGTGCAGAGACAGCTTTTATAAGGTCTTCAAAGTTTACTGTTGTTTCCATCCAAGAACTGAAACCTAGGAGCGCAAAAGAAAGCTTTCTGCCTAGCACACTTGTGATCAGCTTTCAAATAAATTTTCAATTGACTTAGCTTTTAAACTTTAGCAAATAGTAGGCCCAATCTTTCATTCATTTAAATAATTTTGAGATTTACTGTTAACTTAAAAAGAAGACATGGTGAGCTGATAAGACTTAAAAATTCTTGACTATAGCTGAGCAACGAGCTGAAATTACTGTTCCCCACCCACACAATGTTTGTCCTCCCTGAAACCTTGTTCTTTCATCCTCCTCTTTTCTTTAGTTTGTTTCTTCCTCCTTTTTTCATCTAACCATAACAAGCTCGTGAGTTCCCTAGCATAAGTGTTGGTTTCCCTTTTGCTATGTTCATATAGCACACAATAATAGGCTCGGATTTCCCACTGAAACTCTGAAGTATTGTGACTGAGAAAAATAATTACATTTTTTTGCTGAAGTTTTAGAAACTGCAGCAAACATCCAGTACTACACAAGTATCAGATGCCCATTGTGTGTCCATGGAAGAGACTGAAACCTATCATGCAGCAGTTAGGCTAGCTGGTAAAACTGTCCACGACCCTGGGGGAAAGAATTCTTCTGGTTGCATTGAAACTTTGTAGTTCTTATCACCTGCAGCCAAAAAACCCTGTTTAGGCTTGAGAAAAATCTAATCTAGAATGTTTAGCTCTGGTTTGTATTCTGCTGACTGAAGTCTACCTTTAATGCTAGAAATCAAAGCAAGGGAGTATTTGCCCTTTTTACTCCCTCCTGTAAAGCTGATTTTTTTAACACCCTTCTGATCCAAAGCAGAAGTTAATGTATTGCTCAAAACCCACACGATCAGGGGCTGGATCCAACTGCCTCACACCTGGAAAAGCTGTGGACTTGCACAGCTGATTCTACAACACAGTTTGTGTGTATTACACCTTGGAGCGCTGTTGGCTTGGAAGAGTGGAAAATGCAAATAAGTCTTAGTTCAAAACTCCTAGTCCCCAGTAAATCTGTAAATGAAAAGCCAGTCAGAAGTCTGTCCTTCCTTGCAAGCAACGAATTGGGGCATATACCATTCTGAGTGGAAATTTATGTTTTATTTTGCTGGGCCAGATTAAGTATTTTCTCCTGTGCACTTCAGATGCCTACTGACCAAAAGACAGACTAAAAGATCTGTATAGTGACACAGTTTTTAAAAAACTCCTCACAAATGCCTCACAACTGCAGTGCTAAAATGAAGTGACTGGGAAAGCCTTCTGGTAGGAAGTGAAGCAAGCACTATGGAGGATGAGACCAGTGGACTGCACAGATGCTCAGTGAACTTTATTGGTTTTCTATGGTTTACAAAACATCAAGTTAATTTATCTGTTGAAGTATATATTGTGTTGTTTATCTTCAGCAACATTGTTCATCTATTAATTACCTCATTAAAAAAATTACAACTACACCTGAGCTAAGTTATCTGACTAAAATTCATAATGAATTGGTTTCTTCTTTAAAAAATAAAAATAACCTTCCCCTCCCCATACCTAGGGAGCTAGCAGGTCTTTCTTTTTACTCAAATATAAGAGAGATGCTTTTGGAAGGCCAGAGAGTAGCTATATTCCATACATATTTGTTCTGTAGGTGACCAGGAGTTATAAGGAACACGCACGAGCTCCTATTATTAGGAGCACTGATAAATCACAGAACAGTGGTTGGAGAACATCAAACAAATTCTTCGTGCTCTATTTTATTGTCTCAGTAGGGACTTATATTAGCTGCTGCCTCTCATCATCAAGCTCAAGGCACTGTGACTTTATCACTATACTACCTGTAACATTATACACTGAAGAAGAGACTAGATTTTTCACAGCCCTCCTGGGAGTTCAGACATATCTCCCATAAAATTTTATTTCCGTACACTCCTCTCTGAAATCTTTCTCTATTGCTGCTATGCCTTTTTTAGGAGAGATGAGCAACTGAATTTCCTCTTCAAGGCGTGCACTTAACTTCATTTACACAAAGTTGTTACAGATCAACAGTCTGCTTGTTTTTACAGCGGACCCTGTGTATTGGATGGGCATCTTCATACAGCTGTTGCCAAAAGGGTCAGAGCACATCCAAGCACTAGCTGTGCATGCACCATACAGGCACGTGCTCCCTGCCAGCCGCAGGGACAGGCGGCTCCCCGCAAATTAGTGGAGCTGCAGCACTTTGTCTTTTGTGACCATCTTTGAAATTCTCTCATAGCAGGTTTCAGCGCACCATACTTGTCTTTTAAGCATTCAATTAACTGTATGCTAAGTCCTACTCAGTGAACTAAGTGCTATGCATTTCTTCCTGTCCTTGCATTTCCTTTTGGATGTATGCAGTACGTGAAGGACAAAGCATAGCTTTTAAATAAGTAACTGTTGCAAGTGGATGGATTGTTATGAAATAACTGGCCTAAATGAATGTTTCACCCCACAAGCACTTAGTCAGAAGTCTCAGTTGGAACTTGCATCTCTTTTTCCACTACAGTCAATCAACTGAGATACTGATTTGTCAAAACATCAGCCATCTTAGTTCTGATGTTCAAGGTCTGCTTGTTTATCCAATCTTTTATAATTCCAGCAAATCTCAGCACCCTAACGAATGTTACTTACACAGTATTTAGAAAGTTCTTTAGAAAAGCAAAAATTTAATTGTATTTTTCTCTTTTCTTCATCGTTACTCTGCTAGCAATATTGCAAAGCAAACAGTAGTATCTGATCTACTACTAATATTTCCATTATTATTCTGGAGTGGGGAAAATACCTTCACATATTAAACCTAGCTATGCAGGGACAAAATACAATAGATACTGCCTTGTATTTGAAATTGTAGTACTTTTAATCCGCTTGCAAACTGCTGTATTAAAGACAAGTGATATATTTAAAAACTGTGCAACTCCCTTCAAAGGATGCATTGTGAGGAGATGGTAGCTGATATTGAAATCTCAACTTGATAGGATTTTAAACTATTTAAAATAACTCTGGCATACAAAAAAGCTCTGAAGTGCCCATGGCTTTTCTGGAAAAAAAAAATAATGGGGAAAAAATAAAGCTCTTGGAACCAGTGCTCTAACTAGCAAGATTTTTGAACAGTAGCATTGAGTAGCCCAGCATTCTCAGCAAAACAGTGTGTTTGACTCAAGTCAGCAGTTCTAAAAAAAAAACCAAAAATGGTGTCACAAACTCGGGGCGGGGGGTGGGGAGTGGGGAGCCTATTGCTGTGGTAAATATAAGTACAGATGTCTTTGGTCAGTATTAAACCACTGAAAAAATTACGCAAGCCAAGGCTGTAAAGCTCATTGTGTTGTAGTATCACACATTGAACACTTTTGACTTTCTCATGGTGCAGAAATCATGTACTGAAGGATTAAAGTAAAAGGGTTTTTTTTCCATTTATTAAAGAAACATCTTTGGGTTTTTCTAGCGCCAGCTCCTTGGTGAAGTAAGGGTAAGGACACTGGAAACCAGGGGTACTTGCAACAATAATGCTTTCTTCTCTTTAAAACTGCCCCATAACTAGGTGTATGTCTGGGTTTGGATTTTGCGACTACAGACTTTGTAACATATGAAGACAGGATCTATGCTTAACCTTCATTGATTACATGCTGCTATTAAATGAACAATTAGCATGGCAGAGAGTTTTACGATACAAGTCCTTAATACATAGATGCTGTTGGGGACATCAGCCGTTCTGCTATTCCGCCTGATCTCAGGAAGAAGGTGTGCTACTCGCACAACCACACGTACGGAAAGCGGTCAGGCTGTTCCCGGTGCTCTGCAAACCTGGGGTCACTGCCGCTACAGCCGTCCTATCAGAGGATGAAGCAACTAGAATTCACAGAACTTGAAAAGTGGAGACTACAATTTTAGTCACCCTGAGACACTTACTCAGTATGACTAGGAAAATTTGTGAGCTAGTGCCACTTTTCTTCAGCTAACACACCTCACAGTGTTCAAGATGCAACTCAGTGTGATGGTATCAAAGAACAAGGCTTTTTGTTTGTTAGCCTGCTATATGGTATAATGTTTATTTATGAAAATGAAAGCAGTAAAATGTAAATGTTAGACTTCATGTGAAGGTACGTATGAAATGAGAATAGGTTTAATTAACTGGTCTAATCAGAGTGGTAACTTAAATTGTAGCACACAGTGACTCCATCTCCTACTGCTCTTAAGCTTTGTTATTTATTGTGAGGAAATAAATTAGATTTTCTAGCACCGACCACTTTTTAATAATCAAAGGAAAATAATTCATGCAGCATGTAAGTTATCATAAAAGAATTCGGCAGACATAGCAAAAATGATAAAAGGCTTCTTTGTGCAAAACATTTTGTATGTCAGTTTAAGAGACGGTCTTAAGAGCAAAACCTCATGTGTTGCAATTTGTCAGCGATTTCATTGTTACTGCCTATTTTCAAGGGGGTTCTCAGAATCCATGGTGAAACTGCTATAGTATTTCATGTAGGAACTTGATCTTCTTTTATAACCATATAATGCCACCTCAAAGCAATACCTTTTTAGCTCTAATCTTAGATCTAGTGTATAGCTGAAGAGGAAGAACTTCGATTTTTAAATGTACAACCAAGATACAGTTGATTAGTGTAGTAATAATAAACATGATTATTATTACACATACATTAATACATATTACCCTAGCTAGGTCTGCCATGTCATTGTACTGAAATGCAACTGATTTTCTCTTCTGTATACATTGAGAAATCTGCTTGGTTGCTGCATGGAACAGCAGGAATTGGTGGTGTGAGGTGGCTAACATCTCTTTCATGAAGACAGAGGTGTTGGGATCCCATCACTATATGCCAGCTACCTGTAACTGACAGTGCATCATCCTTGCAATAATTTCATTCTCCTCATGACTTCATTCCTCTGTGTTTTACAACTAATTCAGCTCCATGATGCAGCTGGTTTCTTCCTCTCCCTCCTTCTGCATTTGCTCGTATTTGCTTCTGTCCTTGACCATTGTGTAGTATACAACAGTATACTGGCCGTACCCCTCTGCATCTGCAGTGTATGGGATTTGGTTCATTCATCTTATGTTTCACTTCTCATTTGATTTTTGTGCTACTCACAACACGTGGTGTTATTAAAAAACAACTGCTAAGGTGATTAGCTATTGAACTGGATAATAAACGTCATTAGCCCATCCTACAGAATGATGGTATTTAGCCAAAAGAAAAGGAATATTGCACTTACCTGGCCAAGGAAATTCAAGCCCACTGGCTTTGCTTTGGAAATAATCTCTCATCTGGTGTGTCACTAGATGTGCTTGTATAACAACAGTCATATCCACTGGAATGAATTCCTTTAAAATACCTTTAAAATGAACAGCACTAAGCAAAAGCTCTGATTTAATGCCTTGCTACAGTGAAACTCTCATGAACTGCTAGCTTTTAATTTCCATGAATTGCTACTTCCAGATGACAGACTTCACCTTGTGAAGTATATGTGCAGCCCTGCAAGCGGACATTTAATGACCTTTTGCATCTTCGTTGTTATCTGGGCACAGTGAGATAGCTCCTGCAGGACATGAGGTGGTGTGTATTAAAAGGTAACCTGCATCACTGCTGGGTAATAATATTAAAATTTACAAGAGTCTTCTCTTTCCACTCTGTAGCGATTCTTTCTTGGCAACATTTACCACCTCTCTCTGCCACTATCAGTTTCATGGTCGATATCTCTAATAAGGACTATCTGTGTTTCACAGAGGTAGTTAATAGCTGCAGGTTTAACCTGCCCTGAACCAAAATTATTCCTGGACCATTTAGGAATTTCCTATTTTACCACAAAGAAGACGCCACACGTTATGCAGGTGCTGCTTCTTTTTCTTGAAACACAAAGGTTTGTCCCAGGCTACCTTTCCTGTGTGAAAAATATATGTAGACTATATGTATGAAACATATGTAGAAACAAATATATTACCATTTACCCTGGCAAATTGGTATCAAAGAAAGGGGAAAAGGTTTTTAGCCCAGAGAAGCAGAAGTTGCAGTTGTTTTCATGAGGTAAGGCATGCTGAGCCACATAGAACTCAGAAATGCAGACAAGTTAGATAGGAAGTGAGAAAAGTATCAGTAGGCAAAACGACCACAACACAGAAATTAGGCACCTCCTTATTTTGCATTACAAAGTCTGCACATGGCTCGAGCCTTTTTCCATTCAGTTTCCTCACACGTGTCTTGCAGTTACTGTCACCCATCATCTAATAACAGCCCCTTCCCCCCATTTAGCTACATAAAAAGAAAGTAACTATACTTATTGCTGCACTTCCTGCATTCAAGGCTTCTACAGGATAGTCAAAGCCTTGCTTCACCCTCACCTTCAATTATCAGAGGTTGAATGTGTCAGCTTTCTTACACTCCCACTCATTAAGATACCATTGCTCCCTTCGCAACACCTGGAACACCTGCCTAGCCTGCACGTTTGACTTCTAAAGTAGCATGAAGTGCATGGGAGGAGTTGATCAACTTGGATTGTTATTTAATAGCTGTTGTGCAGAAATGCCTATGGCGTTAATTAAGATCAAGGTGCTAAGCACTAGGAAGACTTGCAATGAAAAATAGTCCCTGCCCCAGAGAGTTCATAATTCACTTTATGGCAAGTTCCAACAGGTGGATGACATAAATTAACTGTAGGGAGGGAAAGAGAAGAATCTACTTCTCCAAGCATTTTCTGCACAGTGTGGATCATTTTCATGTCTATCTTTGCAAATACAGATATGCCCATTTTGCTGAAGAAGTTAATTTCTCTGTAATCTTAAAATGATCTTCCTGATATCGTAAACTCTTTTTCCAAAGAAACACATGATCTATGAGATTCCTTCTCCACCTAGTGTATTGGATACGCTATACTCCAGAAAATCACCAGCTCTTTACCCCTCCCTTTTCAAGGGCACCAAAATCTGTTATTATGTTGTGTGGTGGTTTGACCCTGGCTGGATGCCAAGTGCCCACCAAAGCCACTCTATCACTCCCCCTCCTCAGCTGGACAGGGAAGAGAAAATATAATGAAAGGCTCGTGGGTCGAGATAAGGACAGGGAGATCACTTGGCAATTACTGTCATGCGCAAAACAGAGTTGACTTGGAGAAATCAGTGTAGTTTATTGCCAATCAAATCAGAGTAGGATAATGAGAAATAAAACCAAATCTTAAAAACACCTTCCCTCCACCCCTCCCTTCTTCCTGGGCTCAACTTTATTCCCCATTTTCTTTACCTTCTCCTCTCCAGTGGCACAGGAGTACAGGGAATAGGGGGTGGCGTCAGTTCATCACACTTTGTCTCTGCTCCTTCCTCCTCAGGGGCAGGACTCCTCACACTCTTACCCTGCTCCAGCATGGGGTCCCTCCCAGGGGAGACAGTCCTCCACAAAATTCTCCAACGTGGGTCCTTCCCACGGGCTGCGGTTCTTCATGAACTGCTCCAGCGTGGGTCCCTTCCATGGGGTGCAGTCCTTCAGGAACAGACTGCTCCAGTGTGGGTCCCCCACGGGGTCACAACTCCTGCCAGCAAACCTGCTCCAGCGTGGGCTCCTCTCTCTCCACAGGTCCACAGGTCCTGCCAGGAGCCTGCTCCACTGTGGGCTTCCCACGGGCTCACAGCCTCCTCCAGGCACCCACCTGCTGTGGCGTGGGGTCCTCCACAGGCTGCAGGTGGATATCTGCTCTGCCATGGACCTCCATGGGCTGCAGGGGAACAGCCTGCCTCACCATGGTCTTCACCACAGGTTGCAGGGGAATCTCTGCTCCTGTGCCTGGAGCACCTCCTCCCCTCCTTCTTCACTGACCCTGGTGTCTGCAGGGTTGTTTCTCTCACGTATTCTCACTCCTGTCTCTGGCTGCAATTGCTGTTGTGCAGTTTTCTCTCCTCCGCACTTCTTAAATATGTTATCCCAGAGGCGCTACCACCATCGCTGACAGGTTTGGCCTTGGCCAGTGTTTTGGAGCTGGCTGGTATTGGCTCTGTCGGACAGAGGGGAAGCTTCCAGCAGCTTCTCACAGAAACCACCCCTGTAGGTCCCTCTGCTACTAGAAACTGGCCATGCAAACCCAATACATATGTATCGACTGCTTTTCAGCAGAGCAAGAGATAAAAGCAATCTTTCTGCATTTTATGTTTAAAATTAAAATACCTCTAATAAAAGTAGGAGCTGGCCCATATCCCTCTTTGTGGAATTAATTGTAAAATATGTTGTTACTATAAAGCTGTGTTAAAGTGTGAACAGATCTTGGTAACAATCAGACATTAAAGTTTAGAAGACTGTAATATCTAATAGGCTTATTTTTCCATTAAAAATAGGGAATACGTCATTTTATAGGTAGAGATAAAGGTCAATTTGATTTATTTCAGCTTGTCAAGTTCTATGAATAAATCTATTATCTCTAGTGATACTCCTTAACAAGGTATTGCTATCTGGTTTCCACCAATTTTAAATTACTGAAAACCATCCATGAAATAATTAAGGCCCACCTTTACTGTCACTATAAATGCTGTTCTGTTACACTGTATGCTGTGCAGTTCTTTATAATATGAAAAAGCAGTGTAAAATACTGCCAAATCAGAAACCTTATTAGTTGGCCTTAGGGGTAGTAACTTACCCCTACTTTTCCACAGATGTAGGCCGCCTCCTCCAAACAGAGGCATCTGCAAGATCAGGATGTAAATAACTAACAACGATGAAAGCAGTGAAACATTAATCTCAGATATAAGCAAATGAGAATTTTGTTATTTTTAGTAGGTCTATAAAGGATATCTTAACACTTTAATAACATGAAACCTTGCCTACAGCACATCAGGGAATTTTTGTTGCTATACAATGTCCTTTTATTATTAAATTACTTCTCTTTTATACATCATAATTCTTTGTGATTTAACATATGAAGTATAATGCTTTCAAAGGAAAAATAAAAAAATAAATATGATTGCGAGAATATTCTTAAAAATTCATCCCTTTTCAGCAGCCACATTGAGAAATCTGAAAGTCCTCTAGAAAAATATGCAAGGTTAATATTGAAAATGCCCCTTCTTCTCTTTTACTGGAGCCCAGCTGGTCAAAGACTTGACTAATTTTAGTACAAAGCAAAGAAAACATACACTTGGAACAGTGAACTTCAGTAGCACAAAAGCTTTCGTTAGCATTTAAACATACACTTTTATCAAAAAGATTATTTAACTTTTATCTAACTAAGGGTTATAGATGAAGACTTTTCTAGTATGTCCTGCTCCAAAGTCAGCATATCTGATCCATTTGTATGCTATTGGTATTTTACACTGCGCTGGTGTACATCCACCAGAGGCAGAAGTAGACATGTACACTGCCACAGCAGTATAAAAAGTACCGTGGCAAACACAGTGAAGAATGCAGTGGAAAGGAAGAGAACGATGGAGAGACAGCAAGAATTTCTGAGACAAAATACTCCTCCAGGCCTCCTCTAAAACCTGTATGCTCTGGAAACAGTAACTTACAAAAATGCCTTATTAGACACTAGTAATTAGCTCTGACTTTGAAAGACTTCACTGCTCAAATCAGGCTTAGATATCAGATATTAGATACTGACATGCCAGAAGGACAGGAT